>JANSTT010013242.1:0-22977 GCA_026745375.1 Platyura marginata | reverse complement strand
ATATATCTATTATAGGTTCGAGGTGTTGAAGTTGCAATTGTAGTTATAGTTCTTATCGTATGGGCCGGAGCAATTGCTCTATTTTTTAATAGGTGGGGTAAAATTCGAATGTTACTTCCATATCAACCAGATTATAAGCAAGAACAGCTAAAAGTACCTGGCACTGGTGTTTGTACATCACATGGTTGCAATGGCGGCCATTCACATCAGGCAAGTAAAATGGAATTTTTTTTTTTAAAGTAACGCTGCGTTTATGTACTTATAACCCAGTTGTTGTCCAACGGACAATTTCGTAATGTTCAACGGCCATGGTAAAAATAAAATGGCGAACTGTAATATAAAATTGTTCAATGGACAACAACCGAACTTTATATAAACCCAGTGTGTCGTTAGTTTCTATTTTTATATTAATTTTTTTTTCGTCTTTACAACAACACAGTGCCTACCATGGTGCAAACGATGTGGTTTATTGGAAAGATGTTTTGAATGTCCCCGACGTGGAACCGACCGTGAATGTGGTTGCCAATTTGCATTGTTACATCGGGCCGACACAGAGAGCTAGCACATGGCTGAAGAAACGGCAAATATTTATTCTATTTCTGAGTGTCGTACCAATGTTGTAAGTTGTGAAAATGAGAAAGCACAGTAATCGATGGACCAATCATAAATGCATAATACACCAAAAAATTAAAATCATATTCGGTCAATTTATGCCGTTAATATTCAGGTTTTTGGATTACTCTACGATTGAGATAATTTGAAACAGCCGACAAGAGTCCCGATATTATATATGACGTCATAATGCAAATAATGGTCAAAAAGACTTATTTCGAATTGAAAATTAGATAAAATAAAATATGTGAACATAAATGTAATATATTAATGAGTCTCCAGTTCAGTGGGTGTCCGTTACCAAGACCAAGGGGTCGGCTTAGTGCGCAAGTGCTTGGCAAATATTTACCCATCAGGTAACAAAAAAAAAACATTTGATAGCCTTGGAATTGAACAGTAGTAACAGTTGCAGTGTTTAACTCAAGTAATAGATGAAGCTGAACTAAATGTTTTTTAAGGTGATTTGTTTTATTGTAAGGTCAACTATATCTTATTGCACTACAGATTTCAATGTGTAAAACTTCTTTCTACATAAACCATGTAAGTCACTAATCACTAAAAATTTAGATTAAAAATATGCCAATGCCAAAGATTTAGTGTGAATTTTATTCATTATTTTATTATTTTTTTTTTACTTACATTAGCAAAATTAAAGTACATTTCCAAAATTACCGGAAATATCTCTCGAAACTTATCTGATCCTGAGTTTTTGACAAAAAAATATTTTTTTTACATATAGTGTCCCCATTATATTCACCTTTGTTTTAACTTGCAACAGCCAATATTTTACATGAGCTATGCCAAATATCGTAACTATAAATATCATTATTATATGATGTAAAAACATTTTCGATTCGATAAATATTCAAATCAATTTTGTATTTATTTAGTTAACAAAAATAAATGTAATTTCTTTGCTATTCGATTGTGTTTTACTAATTAATAATTATTACATCGATAATGCGATGTCTGGAAACTATCTTGCGATTAGAGGTACATTATGGCAAACAATTTAATTTGAAAACGATACAAATAATGCTCGTATCGTTTTCAAGAGTAAGCCCCTCTGATAATAGCATCGTCGACTACGTAAATACGCCTCTGCTAAACTTAAAACAATGGTGGCTTTGACATGTAATTAATTAATTGTTCCCAGCCAGACATGTTCAGAACTATTTGTAGCGGAAGTGAAATTAAAGAAATTAAAATCGTTTTCAAGAGTAAGCCCTCGAAACAACCTTAAAAGAATATGAATTTATTTGAAGAGATAGGCGGTACTATTTATACCTAATTTTGTTATATCTGGAGGATATATTTTTAGAGAAAAAATAATTATTCCAAAAAGTAAATTAATTGTACGGAAAACTTGTTTAAGTTAAGCTGCTTCGAATATTTAGTGAGAAATGTTCATAAAAATCTAATTCTAAAAACACCATGTTAGCAAAAAAAAATTTAAAAATCGGAGGATTAGAATTTAATTCCGAAATTACACGCCAATTAAAGCTTAGGATTGTACGAGTCCAACGATGTATAGATCTCTGTCTTATTTGTCGTTTAGTATTTATTTTTGATTTTTCAAAATAATTTTTCTTTTTTTTTCGTAATTGAAGCATTTTCAGGCGATTATTAATTTATTGCTGTTTTTATTAATTAATTTTATTTTTTTCTATTTATTTTGACTGAATTAACTCAATTTTATAATTATCTGACATTGCTGAGCGATTAGCGTTGTCCGAATTTTGATTACTTCCTAACATTGAAAACGAATATTGATTGATATGCTAGATTGTCTAAAATTCGATAACCTTTTCTTGTCTACAATTCATAAGCACCAAACTTGAACTATTAATTAGTTAATTGTAGTGGATTTTTGTTTTTTTTTTTTAATTGTATTTATTAATATCACTTTGTCTTGGACCGTCCGAAAGGTACTGTTTGTTCTCACAATTCCAGAATAAAAAAGGGCCGAATTAATAAAACGAAAGAAAAAAACCATGTAAGATTAAAATATTTATTGTATTCGTTTTATAAACGAAATTAAAACCACAATAAAAACCGTGCACAATATATATGAGGGGGGGTGGGAGTCGTGGAGACAAAAAACCTTGCCAACAAAGAAAAAAAAAATGTTTAAATCTAAATTTCTATATCAAAAATCATGCCACACTTAAAATCTAAATCCGACGATGTCTTGGACTTTTCCATTTGCTCACTTATTTCTAATGAATGAGCACTTTCAGAGACTTCGACCATATCATTGAAATCGCAATCAGTCAATTCAATGCCACTGTCATGCTGTTTGACTTCGATATTTTTGACCTCGATACGTTTCGATTCGGATGTACCGTTCGATTTCGGTCCATTATCGGATGACTCAGATTCACTGTTGCGTCGTTCTTGGGAACGTTTTTTCTTCTTTCTTTTGTTCGCCTGCGGTTTACGTTGGCCCGTTATTGACGAACGGATTCTAAAAAAAAAAAAAATAACAACAACATTTTAGGGTCATTAGGTTAAATGACAAACTAAATCGTGTTGCTAAACTGCTACTGTCTACACATTACTACTGGTCGTGTGAGGAAAGCTACAGGAAAAAAATCTAACCAAAATCTAACAAATTTCTATGAGTGTAGAATGATCAGACAACTATCTTGCCATACATTGAGAAATACTCACTTGTACAGTTGTTTCCTAATGTTGTTATCGAATCTGACCGTTTTCTTGCAACTTTCCGACAATTCATGCTCACTTTCTTCCGGTATCGATCCCACCGTACATGTTTGAATTTGATCGTCAACGGAACTTTCCGAAATGCTACGATTAAAGAGACTCCGACACTTTAGTATGCCTTTTATTTCACGCATTTTCGGTATCGATTGATCATCGATACTCGATTCGGAAAGACTTCTTGATTTCACCGGCCTGCGATTATTATTTGCTATTGACATTGTTGGCAATGTGTCACCCGATTTCGATTCATCGACATTCGACGATTCCGAAAGTGATCGCTTCTTCTTGTACTGTTGTTTGTTTTTTTTGCATTTTTTTGAGCCGACGTCCGATTTTAAACAGCCTGCATTTAAATCGAGATTTGCCATCTCTGTTGATACAATCTCACTGGTATCGGGCATTTCGGGCATTCGTTCTTTTTCTAGATCTAAATTGAGTTCGATCGATTTGATGATGGCTTTCGTTAGTATCTTTGAAAATTCGAACTCTTTCAAATCATTTTCATGCAGACCAACCGAATACGTTTTAATGTCGACTGGACCATCATCCAATTCAATTTGAAGTATAACATTATTGTCCCATATCTCGTGCTGAACATCAATAATTGTCTTAGAATCAGCATTAAATT
Organism: Platyura marginata; assembly: GCA_026745375.1. Taxonomy (NCBI): domain Eukaryota; kingdom Metazoa; phylum Arthropoda; class Insecta; order Diptera; family Keroplatidae; genus Platyura; species Platyura marginata. The sequence continues at coordinate 19,010 of JANSTT010013242.1, read as the reverse complement.
TGGCAAAAAATGCATAATTGATTGGAAATATTCCAGAACCCACAGATGCACATTTCAATTGAACTGTTAAGTTGTCTGTAGCTGTAGTGTGTTGAACGACAATCGAGTCCGGATTTACATTTTTTACATTCAATGTGAATGACACAAGATTTTCCACAATATTTATGGAAAATGTAGGAAGTAAATAATTAACGGATTCATCTAAAAATTGATTTTCGATTGATGTCTCTTTTTCGGTTAGGGTATCGGTGGGGGTTGTTAATTCGATGTTATGAGGCACCTGGATAAATGAGAAATTTTATGTTGAGTAACAAAAGTATTTGGGGACTTAAGGTAAGGAATGACGGATAAAACTGATCTTCATTGGCAGAACTGTTGTTTTCATGAATCAAAAGGACACCCAGTGCATGTATCATAGGGAATCTGGTGAATCAGATATAGGCACGAACAAAAAGTACTTAACCAGTAGCCAGCCATTGTCAAATATATAAAACTAAGCCAAGTGATGTTATCAGAATGGACGCTAACAGAACAGCCAAGCCAGCTAATGTTGATCAAAGACATAGTTAGATGAACAACGTATTCAGACATGCTAAAATTCTAGATATCGCATACTAGAACAAGGAAGCTCCTGGACCGAACAATTTCTGGAGGCAATTAGATAGATAGTTCTGTGCTCGTTGTGTGTTGCCGGTTATCATCGTAAAGAAGTTCGGAATTATTAACAAAATTACGGAATTGTCTTTGAGAGCAACTCAAAGTTTTGTTATTATTTGCAACAATGACTAGAAATTCTAAGGCTCCTGTTATTTTGTTATATCCAGAATCATCAGACACGAATATTCTAATCTTAAAGAAAATGGACATGATGTACATGAGAGAGTGTCTTGGAATTTGTACAACGAAACAATTATTTTGAGACTTACCTGTTCATTTGTACTTGGAGGTCTATTGACATTTTCTTGGTCAATTTGTATTGATGAGCAAATATTTGTATCTTCCAATTCATCGATTTTCGACTGTTCCTTTGTATCATTCTCCCCAAAATCTCTAGAAAATTGCTTAAAATATTTGTTTGCTATTGGTAATGTAATCGACAATGTAGTTGTTGTTTTATCGAACTTAGCCGTTCCACTGGTCTCGTTGACCTCATATGGTAGATTAAGTTCTAGTTTGTACTTTGCAGGCATTTCACTGATTAGATTAATTTTTCGTGATGTTATATCGAGAATAACATCATTTGTTGTACTAAGAAGTGGTAAATTGACGGTGACAATTAACTCATTGGGAACTGTTAGATTTATTTTGGAGCCGATTTCATCGATAAATTCATGATATTCTACGTTGCGTCGATATTTTATATGATAAGTCGGTGTCTTGTAATTTTCTAATACAATGGGATGTTCCAGGACAGGCGAATATAATTGATTATTAGAATTAGTCGATAATTCGTTGAGGATACTTAAATTATTTTTACGTATAACAATTGGTCGGGCTACTCCTTTATAGGTAATTGTTGGAAATTTTAAATTTTCAAAATCAAATACCAAATTTGCGTAAGTTGACTTGATGGCATCGCATGCCGTTTGTGTGAGCATTTTCTTAAAATTGACATTCTTTTCGGCTAAATGTAATGCATCCGGATGGAATACGACATCATAAACTAAACAAAAAACGCCCTTTTTATCCACATCACGACGTGGAGGTGATTGGGCGTGCGGTATGCTAAAATCAAGACCTTTATTACCATGAACGTCGACATTGGGCCGGCTAGTTGGTTTTTGTATAACATCACTTTGGGCAATATTTATAAATGCTTTTGTACTTTCATTTACTTTTGTTTTTAAAACGTAACCCGGTTTGGGATTTATAAATTTAACATCAACACCGCGTTCGGCTTCCAATTGCGTAAATTCCTTTTCGAACAGTTCCTTATTGGCCGGATCATTGATTTCCTCAATATATTCCGCGAATAACTTTTTAAATTCTTCGTTTTTGAATGCTTTGGAAAATTTCCGAAGCTCGTCTTTTGTTAAATTTACGTCTTGCAAACCAAAATCTTCTTCCATTTCTTCAGGAAAAAATAATGAATTGTACAACTAATTGAAATTAACCCTAATCACACCATGTTACTTTTTTCATATAAACACCGTAACGATATTTCACTTATTTACGTAAATTTTGGTCAAATTAATGTATTATTGATTAATTTTACTGCAACCATAGACATTTATTGAATCAATTATTAAAGGAGAATTTAAAATTTTCCAAAATATTTAAAATAAAATGTGATCTAAAGTCACACCTTGATATGATTAAGGTTAATTCGCCTTCTACCAATAGGAGACTACATTTTTTTTTATCATAGATCTTTTTATTCTAGAAAAGACTACAATTTTAAATTGAACGTAGTTATGATTTTGACACTTTTGACATATATCGACGGCTTTCACATCGATGTTTAAACAACCGCTGCACGGTGAACCGACCCAATTGGACATTTCTCTTTTTCTTCACTTCGTGTGGTTTGATTTTCTAGGAGTTAGTGAAATTAAAAATTTTATTTGTGATAAAAATACTGTAAAAATAGTGAAAAAAACATTCTTTGCAGTGAAAATGCATTTAAGTATGTTGCGGCAAACAATCGTAATATATATTTAATGCCAGCTTAGTAAAAATATCACTGCAAAAAGAAATTTAAGGAACTACGTTGGAGTGGGTACGTAAGTAGGTAGGTATGCTTTTTAATCGTTTATAAAAATTTTCTATTTTTTTATATTCCTGCTAGGTATAGAAATATTTACCAATGTTTTATATACAAAAAAATAAAACTGAAACTGTTGGTAGATTAAAAGTAATATTAAATCTTACAGTTGAGGCGTAATTTTTCAATTAACCGTGCACCGCGCTTACCGGGCTGGGCGGCACTCATTATTTTCATTACAATTATCCGAAATCGAGGTCAAACTTGTTTATTGAAAACTTCCAACAGTTATTTTACAATTAAAAAACAATTCAGTTATTAAATTAAGAATATTTCCGGTTTGATTTTCCTAACCCCATTTTGTGGTAGTTCGTTTCGGCAAAGCTACACCGAGTCGCAATAAAACGCAATAATGAAAAACACAGAGCTCACCAAAATAAATACGGAAAATTTCACAATAACCACAATGGAGTTACATGCGAAGGACTATTAGTCTTTAATACGTATGGATAGCTTCGCACCCATCCCAAAGATATAAAATATTATATCTATCTCTTTCTAACAAACCTTGCATACTTGTTATAGATAAAATGGCTATCCCACCGTATATGCTGCCACCAAATCCATGGGCAGCCCATATGATGGTGCAACAGCAAGCATTTGCTGCCGCTCATGCTCAACAGGCCATGCATGCACAAATAGCTTCGGCACAAATGCAAATTCCACCGAACATTCAACAAACACAAATTGGAAATATACCGGCGCCAAAAAGTGATTTTGTCAGCGAGGAAAAATTCCAAGAAAAAGCACAGAAATGGCATCAACTGCAATCGAAGCGATTTGCCGACAAGCGAAAGTTTGGCTTTGTCGATGCACAAAAAGAAGATATGCCACCGGAACATATACGAAAAATTATCCGTGATCATGGTGATATGACCAGTCGAAAATATCGACATGATAAACGAGTTTATTTAGGTATGTTCCATAAATTTGGTTCGGATTCAGGATGTTTATTTTTGTTGTTGTTGTTGTTTTCTATAGGTGCTCTTAAATATATGCCACATGCTGTTTTAAAATTACTCGAAAATATGCCAATGCCATGGGAGCAAATTCGTGATGTACAAGTTTTGTATCATATAACGGGAGCGATAACGTTTGTAAATGAAATTCCATGGGTAATAGAACCAATATATATCGCTCAATGGGGGTACACATAAATAATGAGAAATATTTCCTTTTAACTGAGTAAATTAATTTTTCATCAATTTAGGACAATGTGGATAATGATGCGTCGCGAAAAACGTGATCGTCGTCATTTTAAACGAATGCGTTTTCCACCATTCGACGATGAAGAACCACCGCTGGATTATGCCGATAACGTTTTGGATGTTGAACCACTGGAAGCGATTCAAATTGATTTGGATTGTGAAGAAGATTCTAGTGTTTTTAAATGGTTCTATGAACATAAACCATTAATTGGATCACAGTTAGTCACGATTTGGATAATTCCTAAGGAATTGTGTATATAACCGTGTTTTTCAGATACGTTAATGGTCCCACATATAGAAAGTGGAATCTTTCCCTACCACAAATGGCGACACTCTATCGACTGGCCAATCAATTACTAACTGATTTAGTGGATGAAAACTTCTTTTACTTATTTGATCCGAAGAGTTTCTTTACCGCTAAAGCTCTAAATATGGCAATACCAGGTGGCCCTAAATTTGAACCGTTAATCAAGGACCACAATATTGGGTAGGAATACGACTTCATAGATATCAACAACAACAACAACCAATTTCGATTACGTTTTTTTTTAGTGATGATGACTGGAACGAGTTTAATGACATCAATAAAGTGATCATTCGTCAACCAGTCCGAACAGAATATCGAATTGCATTTCCCTATCTCTACAACAACATGCCACACTTTGTTCATTTATCATGGTAAGTAGAGAAATTTTTCTTGTTCTCAACCGTAAGGCATCCTCTTAATTAACGAAATTCTATTTATAGGTACCATGCACCAAATGTTGTTTATATAAAAACAGAAGATCCCGATTTGCCAGCATTTTATTTTGATCCCCTTATAAATCCAATATCTCATCGACACAGCATTAAAGTATGGAATAGAATTCATTTCTAAAAAATTTCTATTTTAATTGTACCGAGAAATCCCTAAAAATAGGTCATTGAAACACCAACATTTGATGAAGATGAAGATTTTACCCTTGACGAATATATTCAACCGTTTTTCCAAGACAAACCACTGTACACGGACAATACGGCCAATGGCATAGCACTGCTGTGGGCTCCACGTCCATTTAATATGCGTTCGGGTCGAATGAGACGTGCCATTGATATACCACTGGTTAAATGTTGGTACAAAGAACATTGTCCGCCCGGTCATCCGGTAAAAGTTCGTGTTAGCTATCAAAAATTACTTAAATATTATGTCCTGAATGCACTTAAACATAGACATCCAAAACCGCAAAAGAAAAGGTATACCCCGCACCCCACTCAACCATTACTATTTCGGTATAATTCAAAGGATTTCTTTTTAGATATTTATTCCGATCATTTAAAGCAACAAAATTTTTCCAAACAACAACATTAGATTGGGTGGAAGCCGGCTTACAGGTTTGTCGGCAGGGGTACAATATGCTGAATTTGTTGATTCATCGAAAGAATTTGAATTATCTACATTTGGATTATAATTTCAATTTGAAACCGGTCAAAACATTGACCACCAAGGAAAGAAAGAAATCTCGTTTTGGCAATGGTAATTTATTGGTCGAGCGATTGAATAGAGGCGGGGAGGAGGGAGACTTCAATTTAATTTTGATATTTATTTTTTTTTAATTTTACAGCTTTTCATTTATGTCGTGAAATTCTACGTTTAACCAAATTAATCATTGACTCACATGTACAGTATCGATTGAATAATGTCGATGCATTTCAACTGTCCGATGGTCTTCAGTATATATTTGCTCATGTTGGTCAATTGACCGGAATGTATCGATACAAATACAAACTAATGAGACAGATTAGAATGTGCAAGGATTTAAAGCACTTGGTTTATTATCGCTTTAATACGGTAAGTCAATTGTCTAAGGAGGGGAGGGGGAAAAGACGGAAAAATGTGAAGTTTAAAATTTACTTTTCGAAAAGGGTCCGGTCGGTAAAGGTCCTGGTTGTGGATTTTGGTCACCCGGTTGGCGTGTCTGGCTTTTTTTTATGCGTGGCATCACGCCACTGTTGGAACGTTGGCTGGGCAATTTACTATCACGTCAATTTGAGGGACGTCATTCAAAGGGTGTGGCCAAGACCGTTACCAAACAACGTGTCGAATCACATTTCGATTTAGAATTGAGAGCATCGGTCATGCACGATATTGTCGATATGATGCCGGAGGGTATTAAGCAAAATAAAGCCCGAACAATTTTGCAACATTTATCAGAAGCATGGCGCTGCTGGAAGGCCAATATTCCGTGGAAAGTTCCCGGACTACCGATCCCAATTGAAAATATGATTTTGCGATACGTAAAAATGAAAGCTGATTGGTGGACGAATACCGCCCATTATAATCGAGAACGAATAAGACGTGGTGCGACCGTCGATAAGACTGTGTGCAAGAAAAATTTGGGCCGCCTGACTCGTTTGTACTTAAAAGCCGAACAGGAACGACAGCACAACTATTTGAAAGATGGTCCATACATTTCACCGGAAGAAGCCGTCGCCATTTATACGACAACCGTACATTGGCTGGAATCAAGACGATTTGCACCAATACCATTTCCTCCGTTATCCTACAAACACGATACGAAATTATTAATTTTGGCATTGGAACGTCTTAAGGAAGCGTACAGTGTTAAATCTCGATTGAATCAAAGTCAACGTGAGGAATTGGGCCTAATTGAACAGGCTTACGATAATCCGCACGAAGCTTTATCAAGAATTAAACGACATTTGTTAACTCAGAGAGCCTTCAAGGAGGTACGTTCATTTTGTGATTAGAAAAATTTGATTATTTATTGTTCCCATTCAGGTTGGCATTGAGTTTATGGATTTGTACAGTCATCTTATTCCCGTTTATGACGTTGAACCATTAGAAAAGATTACCGACGCTTATTTGGATCAGTATTTATGGTATGAGGCGGACAAGAGACGTCTGTTTCCGCCGTGGATAAAACCCAGTGATACAGAACCACCCCCATTGTTGGTTTACAAATGGTGTCAGGGTAAGTACCTACGATCGGCCATTTTGACGTCATAAAGTGTCAAATAGACTATTACAGGTGTGTGTTTTGTGACAACGAGATTATATTTGAGTATCCCCTTGTTACAAACCTCACGCTTGTGATATTACATATACTGAGTGGGAGGGGGGCTACACTTTCATTGTGAGAATAAGTTATAAACATCTAAAAAAAAAAACGATTCCGTACGAATCGGGCACGAACTTTTCTAATATGCATTGGAATGAGTACTTCCATGAAGAATAATTGGATATAACCAAAAATCAATGCAAACAAGTAACGTGGACAATCTTGTTGTAAACCCAGCCCACTACGCAAGAGTATTTGGTAACAAATATTTTGGCTGTGTTTTGGCCTTCTCAACAGTTTTCTTCCAATTGAGACGGTCTTCCACGATTTCCAGCCAGTTTCTCAGATCACTGTCCTTACGTCCGAGTTCTTAAACCATTGTTTACCGTTCTATCTAATAATTGTTGATTTTTTACTGTGGTAGCTTTTTAGCCTAACGACAAAACCCCATTTAGGAGGATCATTTCTACCTTTTCCATTTTGTTCTCTGACCCTTATCTCCACCACAGTTTGTTACCTGATCTCGATAATGGGTTGCTCAGAATAATAGGGTTCACCACGTGAAGATTCAGATACATATTGATTAGGAGAGGCTATTCGATGCTAACTGGACACACTGGCACTAATCATTTGAACCCCAAACCGGTTCCATCTTAGAAGAAAAACCCGCTTCGTGCCTGATATGTATCGGACATTAAAATTAGACATTTAAGAAACATTTAATTTCCTATAGGAATCAATAATCTACAAGATGTTTGGGATATATCCGAAGGTGAATGCAATGTACTGCTTGAATCCCGTTTTGAGAAATTATACGAGAAAATTGACTTGACCCTATTGAATCGATTGTTACGTTTAATTGTCGATCATAATATTGCCGATTATATGACAGCCAAAAATAATGTCGTCATCAACTACAAAGATATGAATCACACAAACAGTTATGGAATCATTCGTGGTCTTCAATTTGCCTCCTTTGTCGCCCAATATTATGGTTTAGTATTGGATCTGTTAGTTCTAGGTATTTGTGGGCATTTATATTGGATTTTGTTCTGTATTTAAACAAAAAAAATGTTTTACTGCAGGTCTACAGAGAGCTAGCGAAATGGCCGGTCCACCACAAATGCCAAATGATTTTCTAACATTCCAAGATACGCCGACCGAAATAAATCATCCGATTCGTCTGTATTGCCGTTATGTGGATAGAATTCATCTATTCTTTAGGTTTACCGCTGAAGATGCACGGGAATTAATTCAACGTTATCTGACCGAGCATCCAGATCCAAATAATGAGAATATTGTCGGATATAATAATAAAAAATGTTGGCCCCGTGATGCCCGAATGAGACTAATGAAGCATGATGTGAATTTGGGAAGAGCTGTTTTTTGGGATATCAAAAATCGTTTACCCCGCTCGGTAACAACAATACAATGGGAAAATACATTTGTCTCTGTCTATTCAAAGGACAATCCCAATTTGCTGTTTAACATGTCCGGATTTGAGTGTCGCATTCTACCAAAATGCCGTACACAACATGAAGAGTTTACGCATCGTGATGGTGTTTGGAATTTACAGAATGAAATCACCAAAGAGCGTACCGCACAGTGTTTCTTACGTGTGGACGATGAATCATTGGGCCGTTTTCACAATCGTGTTCGACAAATATTGATGGCATCCGGTTCGACAACGTTCACGAAAATCGTCAACAAATGGAATACCGCCCTAATTGGTCTGATGACATATTTCCGGGAGGCAGTGGTTAATACACAGGAACTGCTCGATTTATTGGTGAAATGTGAAAATAAAATCCAAACTCGCATTAAAATTGGATTAAATTCGAAAATGCCTTCAAGATTTCCGCCCGTCGTATTTTACACACCAAAAGAATTGGGTGGTCTGGGTATGTTGAGTATGGGCCATGTATTAATTCCGCAATCCGATTTACGATGGTCAAAACAGACGGACGTAGGAATAACACATTTTCGATCAGGTCGATACAAAATTTTCTTCGAATAGGAACAGTTTTTATTTCTTTCTTTTTTTCTTTCTTCTGCAGGTATGTCACACGATGAAGATCAGTTAATTCCAAACTTGTATCGATACATTCAACCATGGGAATCGGAATTTATTGATTCGCAGAGAGTTTGGGCCGAATATGCATTGAAGCGTCAAGAGGCAAATGCTCAAAATCGACGTTTAACATTGGAAGATTTGGAGGATAGTTGGGATCGTGGTATTCCACGAATAAATACCCTGTTCCAGAAGGATCGTCACACATTGGCATATGACAAGGGTTGGCGTATTCGAACTGAATTTAAGCAATACCAAGTTCTTAAGCAAAATCCATTCTGGTGGACACATCAGAGGCACGACGGTAAATTGTGGAATCTAAATAATTATCGAACCGATATGATTCAAGCGTTGGGTGGAGTTGAGGGAATATTGGAGCATACACTGTTCAAGGGTACCTATTTTCCAACATGGGAAGGTCTATTTTGGGAGAAAGCTTCGGGCTTCGAGGAATCAATGAAATACAAAAAACTGACAAATGCTCAGCGATCTGGTTTAAATCAGATACCAAATCGTCGGTTCACATTGTGGTGGTCGCCAACAATAAATCGTGCCAATGTCTATGTTGGTTTCCAGGTGCAATTGGATTTGACCGGTATTTTTATGCATGGAAAAATTCCCACATTGAAAATATCCTTGATACAAATCTTCCGAGCGCATTTATGGCAAAAAATTCACGAATCTATCGTTATGGATTTGTGTCAGGTGTTCGATCAGGAATTGGACGCTCTTGAAATTGAAACGGTACAAAAGGAAACGATCCATCCACGAAAATCATACAAAATGAACTCATCCTGTGCGGATATATTACTGTTCCCCGCCTATAAGTGGAATGTGTCCCGTCCATCATTATTGGCCGACACCAAGGATACAATGGACAATACAACGACACAGAAATATTGGTTAGACGTTCAACTTCGATGGGGCGATTATGATTCGCACGATGTCGAACGATATGCTCGTGCGAAATTTTTAGATTATACCACCGACAATATGTCCATTTATCCATCACCAACCGGAGTCCTCATTGCCATTGATCTGGCATACAATTTGCATAGTGCCTATGGTAACTGGTTCCCCGGATGTAAACCACTGATTCAACAGGCAATGGCAAAAATAATGAAAGCTAATCCGGCCTTGTATGTGCTCAGGGAACGTATACGGAAAGCACTTCAACTGTACAGTTCCGAACCGACCGAACCGTACTTGTCATCCCAAAATTATGGCGAATTATTTTCAAATCAAATCATCTGGTTCGTCGATGACACGAACGTCTATCGTGTGACCATTCACAAAACGTTCGAGGGAAATCTAACAACAAAACCGATAAATGGTGCCATTTTCATTTTTAATCCGAGAACGGGACAGTTGTTTTTGAAAATTATTCACACATCTGTGTGGGCGGGCCAGAAACGTTTAGGTCAATTGGCCAAATGGAAAACGGCCGAAGAAGTGGCCGCGTTGATTCGATCACTTCCCGTCGAAGAACAACCAAAACAAATCATCGTAACTCGAAAAGGAATGTTGGATCCGCTCGAAGTGCATTTATTGGATTTTCCAAATATTGTCATAAAAGGTTCCGAACTACAATTACCATTTCAAGCGTGTCTTAAGGTGGAAAAATTCGGTGATCTTATACTGAAGGCAACCGAACCACAAATGGTCCTCTTCAATTTGTACGATGATTGGCTGAAAACGATCTCATCCTATACGGCATTTTCTCGTTTAATTCTCATCTTACGGGCATTGCATGTCAATACGGAACGAACAAAAGTCATACTGAAACCAGATAAGACGACAATCACCGAAGCCCATCATATATGGCCGACGCTTACCGATGAGGAATGGATCAAAGTTGAGGTACAGTTGAAAGATTTGATTTTGGCCGATTATGGAAAGAAAAACAATGTCAATGTGGCATCGTTGACCCAATCGGAAATTCGTGATATTATTCTGGGAATGGAAATATCGGCACCGTCCGCTCAACGTCAACAAATCGCTGAAATTGAAAAACAAACGAAAGAACAATCCCAACTGACGGCAACCACAACCCGAACGACCAATAAACATGGCGACGAAATTATCACATCGACAACGTCCAACTATGAAACACAAACGTTCAGCTCGAAAACGGAGTGGCGCGTTCGAGCCATATCGGCTACAAATTTACATTTGCGAACGAATCACATTTACGTCAGTTCGGACGATATCAAAGAGACCGGATACACCTACATATTGCCGAAAAACATTCTCAAGAAATTCGTGACCATATCAGATTTGCGTGCCCAAATTGCTGGATACCTGTACGGCATAAGTCCACCGGATAATCCGCAAGTAAAGGAGATCCGATGCATTGTGATGCCACCACAGTGGGGCACGCATCAAACAATTAATCTACCAAATCAATTGCCATCGCATCAATACTTAAAGGATATGGATCCTCTGGGTTGGATACACACGCAGCCAAATGAATTGCCGCAATTATCACCGCAGGACATTACCACCCATGCAAAAGTGATGTCCGACAATCCAAATTGGGACGGTGAAAAGACCATTGTTATAACGTGCTCTTTTACGCCCGGTTCATGTTCGCTCACAGCATACAAATTGACGCCGTCCGGCTTTGAATGGGGATCGAAAAATACGGACAAAGGGAACAATCCAAAAGGCTATCTGCCCAGTCACTATGAACGGGTGCAAATGTTGTTGTCGAATAAATTTCTGGGATTCTTCATGATACCCGTACAGGGCAGCTGGAATTATAATTTTATGGGCGTACGACATGATCCAAATATGAAGTATGAATTGCAATTGTCAAATCCGAAGGAATTCTATCATGAGATTCATCGTCCGTCACATTTTCTACTATTCTCGAATTTGGAAGATACTGGCGATGGTAGCGGTGGTGCCGATCGTGAGGATTCGTATGCTTAAAGTAGTGTTAGAGACAGAGTGTGACAAAATGACTTTTTTTTTTTATTATTGATACAATACAATAAAAATACCCCCCCTACTACATTTATTTTGGTATTCTTTTCTTTCTATTTATAAGTGGTGGTTCACTACAATGACGCCAATCAATTACTAGGAATGATCGAAATTAATTTTTATCATTTCGATAGGTAGAGAGAGGTACGTCAGTACATTCTGTGTATACACAAAATTCAAACAATTGAACAAACAATACAATAACTGACAACTGACTATTTAATAAGAAAAAAAATACGAAATTATTACTCAGGCAGGCTTGATCATCAGTAGACTTTCAATAGTCGACAAAAAGAATATTTTAACTTTAAACAAAGTGAAGTGAGTGAAGTACACTGAAAAATGGGCAGCAATATGGGTAATTAGTCAATTAGTTTATATTTACCACCTATGGGGTTGTATTTGTGTTAATTTTGAAGAGATTTAAATTTCATATTGAACAAACTACGTCTTAATAACTCTTCGGCTTTTTGGTTTGAGTCCATGATTATTTTTTTGATCAACTCCCATAGAAAAAGTCATTTGATTTAATTAATTTGTTAATTGATTATTCAAAATTCAAAATGGTGGATAGAATGTTTGTCTATCGCATATGCATTACTATGGTAGGCGGGACCAATGGCTTTTAAGGTGGAACCCGATTACAGAGGTCAATTACCAGCCTCCACTAATGATACTTACTATTTGTTTTTTTCTCTCCCTCTTTATTTTCTTTCTTTCCCTTATTGTCCAACACAGAAGTATGACGGGGAATAAGAAGTAACAACGTGTCCATCAGTTTGCATTTTGCAGTATAAAAAGAAAAACAAACCAAAAAATATTTCTTGTCATCGAAATATGATTATTTGCTAGGAAGTACCGAAAAAGGTATGTGCCCCCTTCCAAATTGTAATGATGGAAATATGATTTGTGTATCATTTTCGCAATAAATGAGAGTACAATATTTAATTATGTGTTGATTATAGATATTTGTACAATGTTTATTTAGCTGGAGACACGCTTCACCCAGTGTGTGTTTATCGAAAGATTTAACACAAAAGGCATTTTAAAAAGATTTCAAAAGATGAGTCAACGCTAAAAATATAAAGAACATTAAAGAAAAAAAAGAAAAAAATTGACGAATTCAATTGAAATAATAAGGAAGTTTTACAACAACAAAAAATGGGGGGTGGGTGGAAGAAATGAAATTAAACCTTTCTACTTAAATTATGAGATCAGTAATGAGAGTGAGTGAGACATTTTGATAGAGAATAATCTCAAAAACATCAAACCAGTTAGAGATTTCTTAAAAGAAAAAATTCTACCAATAACCAAACCGACAAAATCCTTTTTTTTATTAAAATTATTACTTCTATAGGCAAAGATTTACAAGAATCCTCAAGTCCAATATATTGGAAACGTGTCAGGTTAAGATCGACAAGAATCCTCAAGCCCCCTTTATAGGGCACATTTCAGTTGGAGATCAACAAGAGCTTCCACCTATCCTTACAAATGAGACAATATCTTAAAACAGATAGCGCCAATGAATTGGCAGTACCCGAAAATCTCTAAATCCCGATTTTCATGGAAATATCACGATAAATAAAGATTTTCCGAAATCCGATTTCAAAACGGTACATGCAGCGCCATCTCTGGGTTTGTTTACCTGCTGCCACTTATGAACTCCTAATCCAAATTTTTCCAATATTGACATTTTTTTCGCCAGTTTCGTGGGGCGTTGTTTTGTAAAAAAAAAATTTTAAAAAATTTTTTTATGTGAAACGACGCCCCACGAAAATGGCGAAAAAAATGTCAATATTGGAAAAATTTGGATCAGGAGTTCATAAGTGGCAGCAGGTAAACAAACCCAGAGATGGCGCTGCATGTACCGTTTTGAAATTAGTTTTTTTGAAAATTCTTATTCATCGAGATATTTTCATGAAAATTGGTGTCTAGGGGTTTTAACGGATGGCCGTTCTAATGGCATTTTCAGTTTTTTCGATATTCCTTCATAAAAAACCGTTTACAAAAGTTTCAGTTTTCAAGAAAAATGAAAATTGAGAATTTCCGGGTTACCGCCGAATTCATTGGCGCTATCAGTTTTTCGATATTGATGCATCTTGCAGTTCTATATCTAGAAGGATTCTACTATGTGAATGATGATTCTTGTAGATCTTTACCTAAAATGTTTCCACTGAAACGATGACTCTTGTAAATCTTTTCCTTGTGGAGCAAATCATGAGTAAATTTCATTCTATCGATGTATGCAATCCTAAAGATTCGGCGGTCGCCTAAATAATTTTTTTTTTATAGATATTTGACGCACTATAATAAGTGGTCCCGTCCTTTAGAACAATTTTTTAAGGATTCTTTATCAAAATTCGAAGGGAAAAATTGTAAAAGTCTAAATTTGTCTAGTGCAGTTCAATCTCGCTCTAAGAGTCTAGAGTCTAGATAAAAATAAATAGTTTAGGTGCACGTATGAAGGGAAAATTAATTGACTGCCTACTTTTTTGGTTGTTTATATTTTTAGGTCTTTGGTTCTTATCTATGTGCTGCATTTTTTTAACAAATATCGCTGTAACAAAACAAGATCCATTACAGGAAAGCATTAGCAGATTTAGCACAAATCTGTTTTTGGTAAATTTTACGCTAATTACATACACAAGAAAAATCGTATTCAATCTAATCCATTACAGACAATCGTCAATACACACAGAACTAGATTAAATAATATGGTATTGTCACCGATACTAGCACAAAAATCATTAGCAGCCCTATGTGCCGTCACAGATCGGGCAACAATTCAAACCATACGGAAATATGCCTATATGGACAATTTGAATCCGAGATTGCTTCCAAATTTTTTTGCTAGTATTCTGGGGCCAATACAAAATAATCTACTAATTCAAACTGCCAATGGAATATTTATCGATTTTGGCTATGACATTAATCAACAATACGAAGCTTTTGTGGCTCGCAAATATTATTCATATACGCAGGCAACCGAATTTCAGAATATAACCGCAGCCACCATTCGAATAAATCAATGGATCGTTGACGAAACATTAAATCAAATCACAAACGTCATATTACCGGGGGATATCAATGAGAATACCCAATTTGTGCTGGTCAATGTGATTGCATTCGAATTAACTTGGCTGTATGAGTTTAATACAAGATTGACTAAGAAAGCTACATTCTACATACAAAAGTTGACAGTATGGAAATTGTTCTAATTCTAATAATTAAATGTATTTGTATTTTTCGTTTCTTTGTAGGGTTCCAGCTCCAGTTCCAGTTCTAGTTCAATATCAAATGATTTATCACCGGCAACCGTAAAATGTCAAACAATGTACACAACAGTAAGTCATTGTTCCTTATGAACTTTTGGTTCATTCATTATGTCTTGGTTTTGTTCTATTCTATTCTATTTTTGTTTAGGGTTACTTCAATTATGGCTCCATAGATGATTTAGATTCGCATGCACTTCAATTGTCGTATAATGATACACTTTATAGTTTAATCGTTCTATTGCCAAATGAACGATATGGAGTTTATCAATTGGAGGAATCTTTGAAATCGTACGATTTAAGTACCATACAGGGTCAACTACAAAAGACATTGGTTAATGTTGCGCTACCAAAGGCTGCCATTTCCCTAAACATTGAATTGTCGAACGTTTTGTCAAAGGTCCATTAATAATTGGGTGGGTAAATAATTGTTTTTAATAATCACATTTTTTTTTTTTTTTGCAGATGGGCTTGTCTAAAATATTTACATCTTCGGCTAACTATGATGGCATTGCAACACCAGAGTCTAACCAACCGCCACTTCAATTCTCCGATATTATTCAAAAAGCACAAATAGTTATCAATGAAATTGGAGCTCAACCACCACAAACATATACTGCACGTAAGAAACGTTAAATTTTAGTCCCAATCCTTTTGTCTGTTTCGGTTTCGGGAGTCGGACAGTTTTGTGTTTGCGTTTCTTTAAATCTGGTGAAATCAGTCGCTTTTCAATTTCGACCCGATGGTATTGTGTCAAAAATGATATCGTCGGTAATAATCCGTCTCACGTGGGCGCGCCTTTTATAATTCAATCCCTACTAATTCTAGGAATGTTTTTTGTTTTTATTTTTAGCAAGTTACAGCTGGGAAATAACTTCATTTACTGCTGACCATCCTTATGTATTTTTGGTTATGCAAGGCAATGCAGTAATTCTTATTGGACGAATGCTCAATCCTCATGCTTAAAATTATTCCAAAAAAATAAAAAAAAAAAAATTAAAATATTTTTAACCAAAAATTGGTGATGGTTTCGTTAAGAGCATTTATTGTTGTGCACAGGATTTATTTTAAACATTTATTGCATCTAAACACACACACACACACACACACATGCGCATACAGAAAAAATTGATTAAATATAAAAATGTTGAATTAAAAAATCTATTTTGGGGTGATTTTATTTATTTTAACAATGCACAGACAGATACCGCACATTGTAAACAACAATCATACCATTGAGGAATAAAATGTTTCCGGTATGAAAATGGTGGATAGGGCAGCACAAAAAATGCAACAACAAATCAAATCGAAATGAGAGGGGAGTCTACAATATTAACAATTTGTCAATGGAGCATCACTCAAAATTGCGCATTTTTATAAATTAATATTTAGTAATGTTGCAATACAATTAAATACATATACACATACCTATAGTATACACGTCATATACACCCAGTATTGTATGGTGTCAGAAGCAGAAATAGTTATTTGTGCAATACATCAAAATTGTAATTAAATTTTAAGCATTTTTGATGTATCGTCCAATGAACAGAACATCAGCATTTCGTTTTAGTATAATTTTAAATGGATGATCGGCCTTAAACAATAGTTCTTCTTCTTCATAATCTGCACAAAAAAACACTACCTCAACATCTGTAAATAAATAATTTAATTAACCAAAAAACATTTTCAAACGAATTTATCACACAACATAAATAAGAACCTAACTAATAATATGATCATCAGACCAATTGTAAGTAAAGACACGAAACGAGTTTTGTTGTTAAATCTTTTATCAGAACAGTCGCATATCTTGTTCTTTAACGATTAATATCAAATCAATCGTCCCATAGATCTGACATAGCTAAATAAATACCAATTTTTATAATTGAATTAAATTGTAATCAATAAGTTAATAAGTACAATTCAAATATATATAAAGGGCGACAATAATATAAAGCAGCTATTGGTGTCTCGCGGAAGATGGTCATATTCTCGGATGGCGGTGGTCACTTAATATAACGAATTGAATTTAAGGGATCAATTTTCGACTTATGACTACGCAAAGTTTTTTTTAGATAACTATTGGATGTTTTTGTCGATGCAACAACTGAAAACGGCCTAATTTCCAAAAAAAAAATACGAAAATTCATTTTTTTAAATGAAAAATAAATACTAAACGACATAATATCCTAGACATATATACATCGTTGGATTCGTACATTCCTCAGCTTTAATTTGTGGCCAGTCTCTAGGCTAAACTCTAAAATCTTTTACTGACATGATATTTTTAGTTATTTTACATCGAATTGCCCCACCCTAATGATCGCCGGTCACCCAATATTTTTTTTCATATAGATTTTCGAAGTACCTACATGGGAGAAAAAAGTTTCCTGAACAAAATGGTCCCGTAGTTTAGAATATATGGATTTTTTAAAGAATTTTCATTGAAAATGGCGTCTGACAAATTGATTTGCAGAAATGAGACCAAGTCCCGGTACGCAAAGCGTTATTCTGGAAGCCGTACAGCTAAAGACATGGAAAAGGACCACCATTAAAGAAGCGAGAGGATGACCATTTTTCGCGGGACATCCTATGTTGTTATAAAATAAATTACGTTTTTAGTGTTGTTTTTCCGACTTCGATATTATTTTGTGACCAATAAAAGTGACCAATTACAATCGCTGACTATTGTCGAATAGAAAATGTATATTTCAACAACACAATTAAGGAAAATTCTATGCTTTGTTGATGTATTGTCCAATAAACAGAACATCAGCATTTCGTTTTAGAATAATTTTAAATGGATGATCGGCGTTAAACAATAATGGTTCTAGTGGAACAAATGCCGAGTAAGCCATAATAGTGACACCTGCGAATAAATAATTTAATTACAATAAATTTTCAACAGAATCCAAACATGTAAATTTACATAAATTACAATTGACATTAAGCAGCTTTAGGCCACGTTGATCTTTTTGTGAGTGTAGTGTGAAAATTGCCGTGTTGGTATGTGAATTAGACAAAAATCTCAAATTTTCCTATTTTCTATAAAACTTTTGCGAGCATTTTTGGTGTGTAGTTAATTGTAAAAATTGTTACTCTTCCTTAATAAATCGACCCGAAAAATGGAGATATTGATTCTGACCGTTCCATAGGATGTACTCAAAAGGATGATCAGCTTTAAACTTTGGACATGGTCTAGGAAAACTAAGCATACAGCATTCCACCATTATAATAGCTTTATTGAATAAGAATAAGAATTAGAATTGTTTCAGTCGTTTATCAGGAATCTTGATCATGGACGGACAAACAGAAATGCATATGTCAGATAATAACTAAATTTGTGTTGTGAACTAAACAGATTACCGTACTTTGATAGAATTTATCCTTGTAGTTTAAAAAAATACTAAACTTTTCTTAAAAACCATACATATATTGGTGAATAAAATACAATAACAATCGAAGTGTGTATTGCCACTCCTTATAAAAAAAACTTTTACGAGTATTTTTGTGTAGTTCATTAATGAAACTTTTTATTTTGGCTTAACAAAACGACCCGAAAAATGTAGATATTTATTCGGACCATTCCACAGGATGTACTCAAAAGGATGATCAGCTTTAAACTGTAGACATGGTCTAGGAGGA
>JANSTT010013231.1:11984-22983 GCA_026745375.1 Platyura marginata | reverse complement strand
ATATACTTATATATATTATTATATATAAGAAAACGTTTTGTCAATATAGTCTGACAGAAATGTCATAGTATCAGGGCCGTCTTAAGACATTTGGCATTTTGAACATTAAATATATTTTTAAATTTAATTTTAGTAACATACTGAAAGAAAGGTTATCTTAATCGATACCTCTTAAATGAAATCTTACCGATAGGGCCTGAGTTTTATTCAATGGTTACAAGAAGCATAGTTTTGTCAATATAGTCAATATAATCCAGAGGAATAAAGAGACTCACACCGACAGGTAGAATTTACTAAAAACCTACAGAAGGTACATACAGAATAGGGTCGGTGTCACCAGCGGGTTTCTCTATAACCAACTATCATCTAGGATTCTAGGATAAGATGAAAATTACCAAACCTTTGAAAAATTTGATGAAAGAAACGGCGACACTTTCTGTACAAATGTCCGCTTTACTCTTATCGAAGACATGGCAGAATTCCGTATATAGTTAAGGCCTGAGGTCTTGTATCATTTCGAACAACAAGATAGTGACCTACACATAAGGTACAAATTTCACAAAAGAACTCTTATTTGGGAGTATACAATCAACTCACTATATAGCAGCCTAAGTGCTTATTTTTAGTTAGTACCTATTAGGTTAATATAAATAAATATAAAATTAGTTTACTAAAAAATAAAAAATAAGTATTTCATAAATGAACTAATACTAACTAATCATATTTAATTTCAGAGCTAAAAATTAGCAATACTAACCTAACTGCTACAACTATCAAACTTCAATCATCACATAGTGAATACTTCACAAAAGTGCAGTCGGATAGGAATGCAGAAAATTATAAAAAGAAATGGCAAATATTGAGATCAGTTTCCTACACAAGAAATCATGATTAATGATCAACCAAAACAAAGTTCTTAAAAAAATCCAACACTTAACGTACCTATACATACTACATAGTAATACATATTGATAACTTTATTAATATTATTGAGATTAGTTGAGCAGTGTTGTGTTATAGTTTGTATGAATTTCAGATTGTAGT
The DNA here is from genome assembly GCA_026745375.1 of Platyura marginata. Taxonomy (NCBI): domain Eukaryota; kingdom Metazoa; phylum Arthropoda; class Insecta; order Diptera; family Keroplatidae; genus Platyura; species Platyura marginata. Next base: position 21,939 of record JANSTT010013231.1, on the reverse strand, counting down.
GTCTTACATACTACTAGTTCATTTCACACAACACGATAAAGGAGAAATAATACTTATTGGCAGAAAATCAGATAAATGTTGTGTACATACCTGTATACTGTAGGTGTCTGTAAGACTACTATTGTATATTCAATGTCCACGTGCTATACCTTTTATACTTAATTGTGTGTCCGTTAATCATTTTGTTTTGGTCAAATTTAAAAGTAAAGTACCTATTATTATTATTGCTATATTACAATATTATGTCCAAAATAAAAAAAGTGAGAAATTGTGATCTCAATGGAATATATGCACCATTCCTATAATGTAGTAGATCAAATATATCTATGTTTTCTACGTGTAACTTTTTCATTGCTACATCTAGTACATTTTCAATGTTGAACATCACTGCTAAATTGAACAAAACAAATAAATTGAAGTTTCAGCGTCTATTTCTATACTACAATTAGAAATGAGAGATGATCAGGAATTTAATATACAATTTGTGCAATTAATAAAAAAGGAAGCATCTTTATATGATAAAACGTTACCAGAATATCGGAATAAAGATGAACATGATAAAACCTGGCAAAAGGTCGCTAGTGAGGTTAATGAGAGTGGTAAGTAGATTTTTTTATATTATGAGCATTTATTCCTAGCTAACACTCAGAAGGGTGTAAAAAATATGTTGTTGTTTTGGATTTACAAGCAATTATTGTATTTATTTATTTGACCTGTTAAGTTCATCTCTGATATTCGTATTTTGGTTCTGGATGAATTTCCACCAGTTTTTAGTGGTAATTAAAAACCTATATTTTATTAAAGTTCCTATTTTATTTTACTATATTTAGTTGCTGGACTGACTCGAATAAAAACCATTTGGCATATACATAATGTAACTGAACGTGCATTCATTTTAATAAAAGAGCTTTAGGAAAAGAATACACTTATCTCTCACAGAAAGACTAATACTGAACGAATTTGTCATTTCTTCAAAAAACGACCGAAAAGCAGAGCAAATACGCTACTATTATTAATTGTCTACCCTTTAATATTATTCATGTCTCAGTATTTGAGTGTCCCTTCTTGTGCGGGAATAAGTCTATTGTGCATACATAACGAAAGAGCTACTACATGTGAAACTTAAACAATATCTTAATTCAATACATTGCTATCAGGAGATTTGTGATTTAATTTTAGTTTATTAAATTATTAATTTTATTTTCCATTTCAGTTTCTCATTGCAAAGAGAGATGGCGAAACCTGCGTGCTTGCCTAACTAGATATCTTAAACATAAACAAAATTCGGACGACGGAAACCATAAACCTTACTATCTGGCAGAGCATATGGAATTTTTATTGCCATTTACGAAATCTCGATCACAAAAAGATAACTCTTTTGGATTAGAATCCACAGATCTTGTATCGGTTAAAAATGAAATTCCTGTTGGTCAACAAGTCGATACAAATTTGGAATTATCGAATCAGTCGTCATTTATGCCTGTTGCAAGTTCCAGTTGCAATACATCAACTAATACACAAGGACAAAAACGAGAAAGTTTACAAACGGATGGTACACATTATTGTGAAACAGAAGTAAAACGAGTTCGAACGGTCGAATCGATGGATTCAAAAGAAATTGATGATGCTGATATAAATTTCTTTAAAAGTCTTCTTCCTGATATTCGACAAATGAGTCCATGTCAAAAGAGAAAATTTAAAATTGGAATTTTTCAGTTAATCAATAACATATTTAATAATAGTGAGTAAGAACAACAACAAGAGAAGAGAGACAAATTTGACGAATTCAAATGGAAAAGAACTCTTGATTCATTTCCTGACTACACTACATTGAATGGAATCTGAAATTGCTAATGCAGAGGAGTATATTCCAAATATAGGTATTAAGAATCTACAAGTTGGAAAAATTATTTAAGATTGTCAAGATTAAGGTAAATAGGAACTGCAAGAATAATCAGTACCTATCAGCATTTTGTATAAGCACATGAAAAATGCTTAGATATATCAATTTTGTGCATGAATTGTGATAATGTAAATTGAGATGATAAACAATAATAGAATTTTTGACGATGTTCATCATTTTTTTAATTTATATTATATAGGGCTCAGAACACGAGAATGTAATTCGGTTTGTCAAGTCGCAGAGGATAAGGTTGGCCAATGATCAAGTGGAATGGAGACGAATTGTAATGAAAGCCAAAGTTCATTAAGGACTACAATGCTAAGAATATATATAGGACACAGACTAAAGAATATTGACTTTCCTACTTTTAGCTTTTAGATGCTACAAAAGTAAGGGATGGTTTTCAAGAAAATACTACTAATGTTTTATCTAACTAATTTTTTTTACCATAGCGTAGATATCACATCTAGAACCAATTTTACAGAACTTTAAAATTAAAAGTTCTATATGTTTCTAGAACTATCCTTTTTGTGAATCTTTATCAATGTACTAGATTTAAATGCTACTGTAATGATTATCTTCATTCTTATCGCATACTGAATCGGTTAGGATTTGATGTCATAATGCCGTATTTGAAGTGATCAACGTTTGGAAAAGTGGCCATTTTAACTATAGTAAGAGGGACGATGATTTTTTTATTGTAAAACAAAAGAATAGGACATATTTAAATCATAAAAATTACAAAAAGAGGTGTGTCCAAAATTTATTGATTATACCAATCAAACCACGTAATCCATACGTTAAATTATATTAAATTTATATGAACATGAAGGTATTCACAAATAATACAAAGTTTCAATTATCCTTTTAACAGATATTATTAAATATTAAATGTCTATCGAAACTATATAGTATTAAATAATTTCCCACCCATTCAAAATGATATAGAAACACGAGAAAATAAATACTATAAATATTGCTAACGTACAAATTCATGAGGTCATTTTAGTTGCTTCATGTCGATTGTAAACATACAAAACATGAATATTTTTACTGTGAATTGGTTCATCATTTTGAATTTTGTAAATAGTGTTTTTTGCTATCGGGAACAATCGATAAAATTATTGAAAGATTTAATTGATCTGGAAGGAATACCAACCAATCCAATAGTAAAAACATATTGTTGGACTATTCCGGAGAAATTATTATTGGCACAAACGTTAAAACAGCCAATTGCTTTTATAGACAAAAATGATACGTTTAATATTAATGATGGTTCTAAATCAAATGAAATAATGTTTGTATTAGACGTTACCTGTAAAGATGACTTAAAATTTCTTGAAGAGGTAAGATTTGAAGTATGTGTAAAAAACTCTGACTTATGAACGTCCCAATTTTACACATCAAGAGTATTCGTACAAATTAACGTTATAGTTCTTATAATAATGTCGCTTTAAAAACTTTAATATGAAATTGAAATAATCGAGACCAAGATTTTATTTTATTTTAAAACATAGCTATAGACATAGAGCAGAACGTAAGTATATATTTGTTCCATCTATGGAGATAAGCCTCGAATGAGACGTGCTCTCATAAAGTTTAATTTTAAGTCATAATTCAGACCCTCTACAGAACAGAACGGGGATCAGTCATATTATTTAAACATCTTTAGTGTATATTCTTGGACATGATTAGCGTACTCGTATATGTTGTATTTAGATACAGGTAGGTCAAGAATAAACATTTAAAATAAAGCAAGGACTCTATGACTTTTATAATTGAGTTGATGCTGAAGCGTTATTCGAATTCGTAACATTCTTTCTTTCTTTTTACTTATATTAAATGTAACAATGAATATTATTAATTTTTCATTCCAGATTGATGAAAAATATTTGGCCGCTCCTTTTCGTTGGATTATCATTCGAACAGACACAAACAGAAATCAATCAATAAATGGAATTAAAGCTTTTCTCGACAGTAACATTTTAATTGCAACGTGGATAGAACATGCATCCAATTTTAAGTTGGAACAAAGTAAGAATTTTAATTATTATTTAAATCATTTTGTTATTTGTCGTTTTTCATCTTCATCTGGATATTATATAATATCTGAATATTATATTATAAATTATATAAAATTAGATTCTAGGGAAAGTGCCTTTCTTCTTTCGTGCATAACGTACGGTATACGAAAACAATCCGAAGTAGCTATAAGACAAAAGATCGAGGAACAAATTTTTAAAATAAATTAATAATGGTTTGTTGTTTTTTTTTACATTTTAGTTTATAAAATTGGTCCAGCATCATCAAAAATGCTTTATGAAGTATTTGGCTTCTGGAATAATGAAATTACAGATTTAAGAGAAACTGCTATAATATCACGTAGAAGAAGAAACTTATACGGATATCCTTTGAGATCATCGGTTGTATTATTAATTAATGACTCCATTAACCATCTACATGATTTTAGGTATATCTGCAAAAAGTATTTACTAATATTTATCATTTTTTTTTAAATGTTTCTTCAAAATTAAATTAAATACCTATCGCAAGCAACATAAAAGTATTAAATCGAGAATTGTATTAATAGAATTATTAGTTTTTGAGCACTTCTCTCCGATGAAACCGAAAACTATTCAAAAGATAGAGCATTAAATGTTCATGGTTAACTACGCCAAACTTAACTTTGTGTAAGTGTAAACCCATTTCTAATGCAATGAACTAAATGAAGTTTGTCAGCTGAAATATTTGAGAAAGATTCAGCATTGATCGATTTCCATAATTTTTAATGAACTCGAACATTTTGTAATTGTTATCTCGCAGCAACTACTTGCATGATTTCTTTATTCTTTACAAAAATTAGGATTATGGAGTTCTCGCTGATGGTCGAACGAGCAGTCCGACCTCTTTTTCTTGATCGATTCAAGCTTCCCAAATTGACTCAAAGTAGTTTTTATTAAACCGGTTTTTTTATCTCGGAAGTTGAGAAGGACGGTAGCGACAAAATTTTGGACAGTGGCAAATACCAAAATTAATTTATTTTAAATTACAAATGAACATTAAAAATCAAAATAGATTTCAAACACCTTATTATTAAATATTTTTTGTACAATTTTTTGTATTTCATTCATTATAAATGTATATATATTGTACATAAACTATTATTTCAGAGACAAACATATTGACTCTGTTGGCAAAAGTGGCTATATAATGATTTACCGTTTGATGGAGACTTTAAATTGCACCAAATTGTTTAAATTTGTTGATACATGGGGATATTATGATCCCGTAACAAAAGACATAAATGGAATGATTGGCGATTTAATACATAATGATACCGATGTAACAGGTAAATATAATAAACGAAGACACAAAATTAAAAAAATCTGAATAACACTTCTTTATAGAAGTTGAAGAAATACTTCTATAAAAAAAAAAAATGTTCAAACTTATTTCTATTTCAGGCACATCTGTATTTATGATCCCGGACAGATTGCCAATAATGGACTACGTTTCTATGGTCACGCCAACTAGAGCTAAATTTGTTTTCCGAGCACCACCGCTTTCATTCATTACGAATATATACTATTTGCCATTTCAGAAAAATGTCTGGACTAGCGGTTGTCTGCTTGTTCTAATATCATGCATCGTTATATATCTTACGTTCAAGGCATCCCATACACGTCTCAGTATGTATTATACATCCGCAGAAATTCGACTCACCGATATTATGCTATTTGCTGTGGCCGCTATTAGTCAAATGGGTTCTCATATTGAACCGAAATATTTTTCAGGGCGTATTTCAGCGGTATAATTTCGGAATAACCAAAATGATTAGTAATTTGTGTTTTTAATATTTGTAGACGTTTTTCTTCGTTTCGTTGTTATTTTTATATACGGCATACACAGCCAATATTGTATCATTATTACAAGCTACGACAAAAAGTATAAATACACTCGAAGATATGTTGCACTCTCAAATGGATTTTGGTGTACAGGATACTCCATATAATAGGAATTATTTTTCGGTATCGACGGGAATTCGAAGAGAAATTTACGAAAAAAAAGTTGCCCCACCTAATCAACCACAAAACTATATGAACATGAGTTATGGTATTAGCAGATTGAGGCAGGTTAGATGTACATAATTTGATTGGAGGCTTAGTTTAATCTTTTTAATGAATTGAACAATTTTTTATTTTTACCACTATAATTTCTTAAATATTTAAATTAAAACTATAATTTAGGGTTATTTCACATTTCACGTTGAAGTTGGTACTGGTTACAAAATCATTGAAGACACCTTTTACGAACATGAAAAGTGTGGTTTAGTAGAAATACCCTATCTTCAAGTATTGGACCCATGGTTATCTGTGCGAAAGAAATCACCATTTAAAGAAATTGTCAAAATTAAGTAAGTAAAGAACGTGAATTTGGATGGTGGTGATGATTACACCTTTATGTTAATATCGATTTTTAAGTTTATTCAAAATTCGTGAACATGGGGTCCAATTTAGAGAAAATGCGAGACTGTACACCAAGCGTCCACTATGTACTGCACATGGTCAAAATTTTGAGAGCGTACGATTGATAGATTGCTATATTGTTCTTGCGATTTTTGGATACGGATCATTCATTGCAATTGTCGCATTTTTGTTGGAAATATTAGTTTACGCTAAATTTCAATCCAGTCAAATATGTTTAAATTAATTAAATAAAAAACTTGCGTATTGTTGTTCTTAGTAAATTAGTAAATACCAAACAGCATAGCCAATTTTTTTTTTTTTATTGATATTAACCGTCATGAATAATTTTTTTTTTTTTTGAGCACCAATTTTTTTAATTATACAAAAAACATTTATTTAAAATGATGAAAATAAAAAAAATTATTATAATTATTTGTATTGTTCTACTTGACGTTGTTGATTATTTAACAGAACTTATTACAGTTATCGTTTATTAGAGCTCCTATGTACATCTAAATAATACAGTTTATTCGAATCAGTGATCAAAAATAGATCCATCAAACTACCACATTGGTGGATCAGTAGTTAAAACACTGGGCTACCATGTGACAGTTCCTGGGTTTTAATCCCGTATCCGACAAAAATGCCTAAAAGATGTTTCTTGAAACGAACAGTTGATACCGCCTTAAAACAGTTTGTACCCTTCCATAATCATACGTTTGAGATACGACTAACAACTTCTCAACAATTTAGAAATTAAAAAAAGTATGGTATTGAACTATAATAGTCTGATTTAGCCAAACGGTATGATGATAATGAAACTTGAAATCTACCATTTAAATTTCTTTTATGAATAGCCGAGAAAATCTATTTATAGTTAACAAAACAACAAATACTTATTATGTAAAAATTAATAAGATTTTTTTTAACTGTGCGTATAAAAAAAGCTTTAATTGAATATGTTATCCAACATCAATATAACAATCATTTTAAAAATAAAATTGTATTCTTAGTGTTTAATTAAATATTCCCGAACCTTAGGCCAAATTTCATCTGAAGTAGATCCCTCAAAATCATACAGAATTCCTTTAGTTTTATAATATTCAATAACAGGTTTTGTTAATTGTTCATAAATAGCCAACCGTTTTTTAACGGTTTCTGGTTTATCATCACTGCGTTGTTCAAGAGGTTCTCCGGTGACATCATCTCGAAATGGAACTTTAGGTTTATTAAATGTAGTATTATAAACCCGTCCACTAGAAATATGTACCCATCGTCCCTGAACTCGATCAATTATTACGTCATGTGGTACAATTAAGTTTATTGCAGTATTTACATTTATGGTTGACTCAAGACTTTTTGCTTGCAGTACAGTTCTAGGAAAACCATCCAAGAGCAACGATTGATTGGCGTGATTATTTACTTTATCTAATATACATTTGATTACCAATTCATCGGGCACTAATTGACCCTTGGCGATATATTTATGGGCTTCTAATCCTAGTGATGTTTTTAGCTGAATCATTTGTCGTAGAACATCTCCACAGGACAAATGAATAAGGCCAAATTGTTTAATTATACGCTCGGCAATAGTTCCTTTACCCGATGCCGGAGCGCCCATTATAATTAATCGAATTATTTTTGAACCCATTTTCCCGGTTCTCTAATTATTAATTTTACCTAAAAGAAACGAGTATTTAATATAATAATTTCGTTATGCCTACTGGATGCTTTGTTTTGATAAATAGAATATGCCTCGATGATAATTTTTAACATATAAAAAAGTTACATCTCTAGTACTAGCGATTCTTGTTCTTTCTATTATTGTGCAGAAATGTGTTTTTTGATAGGTTCGACATTACATTACATTGTAAATTTCGTTTTGTGTCGTAGCGTATGTGGGTAAAGGATTGACATATGGAGTTCTCCAGCTATCTTTTTGGGGTAGTTCAATTTTTCCCGATTGATTTTTTTCGGCAAAGGAAGAACCATTTAAGGCCGCCAGAGTGCCAGACTCATGTCAAATTTATATTAAGCTGAAATTTCAGGTTTTTGCTCTTTATTTTGTGGCGAAAAATCAACAAAAAACGGAAATTTACTAAATACCACTGGTAGAGAGCTCAAGTTTTCCAGTACTTTTACAACAACGTCACTCCATTCAATCTCTTCATCTGAAATGTTGAAAATATGCTCTGCGATATTCCAATTAGAGTACAAATGCTTAAGTGCTTCTCTCATAGTCATGTGTCGATTTTTCGTTTTAAGTTGTGTTTGTTTGATTTAGAAAATTGAAAATAATAATCAAGATAAAAAAATTACGAAATTAAATTGAATGTGAATAAAATTTAATTAGAAATTACTTATAATCATTTATCAACGATTTTTGGATATATGTTTGTAATTATATTAGGTATATATATATAATTATTACATTATCTTTGATAGCTGATAGAGTACAAAGTCTACTAATCTCTAATTATCCAATATTTAAGAAATTGAAATGATTGTCCACACTAAGTATTCTATACGTAAAACCACTCAATTTCGTCTCTAGCGATTTTATAATACGTACATAATGTACATAGGTATAAATGTTTCATGGATTTTAATAATTTATCCAATAATGTAAAAATAGGTACAAAACAAACTAATATGTACATATAATTAAAAAAATAATAGCAGACAAGATAAACATTTCTAATTGGGTCGAAAAGGTTCTTAAAACCTAAATAATTTATGTACAAATATTACCTTACAAGTACACCAATTTAAAATTCTGCAATAAAATCCAATTTTTATTATTTTCACTTTAAATTTTAACGTTTAATTTTGTTTGTAAAACTTAATTTTTATGTCAACATCAATAAATAATAAAAACACACACTTCTGCCGGCCGATCTAATAAAACATTGATATTGCCAGATCATTTTCTGATTTGTAGATAGATTTTTATCACATTCTTTGGTGTAAAATTTCCATAAGACTTGGTACTTGTTTTTTTCGGTTGGGATTTATTATATAAATATGAACGCAAACAACCCGCTTCCGTAAATTGCCGCATGGAGTTACGATTTCGATTATCGATTTCTCCCATTGTCGAGACGATAGCAGCACAGTGAAATAAAAGTGCTAGCTAATGTGATATCGTGATTTTGATTATTTTTTAAAATACTTAAAAGAAGGGTTGGTGTTACTAGTTGGCTTTTACTTTGAAGTACAACGAGAAACAACTTGGTTTTTTATTGTATATTACAGGTAAGATTATTCTTAATTACTATTTTGTGTAAAATTAACAAGCCCTTGCAAGGCAGCCATATTTGTTTTGTCCCATAGAATATAGAATAGACAGAATACTTATTGATTTAATTTTTTTTTATGGAATTTGCATTGTAGTTATGTAATTACGGTGACCACTTGCCACAACGAATCTTAGCGTTAAAAAAGAATTTCTATAAAACATGAACATAATGTGAAACGCTACAACCGGTAACCGGGTGGGCGCCCCATGTAAATGTCAAAAGATTAGAGAGGAAATTCGTATGCAGATAATGATTTTTTTTCTGAAACCAGAAACTTTACTTGTGTT
>JANSTT010013231.1:0-11884 GCA_026745375.1 Platyura marginata | reverse complement strand
AAATGTCAAAAGATTAGAGAGGAAATTCGTATGCAGATAATGATTTTTTTTCTGAAACCAGAAACTTTACTTGTGTTTTCAAAAATCCTACAGAGCGTTCAACAATTCAACCTTTATGTATTTTTCTCCTGGTGGTAAGCCACCAGTTTAGCACTACATACTACATATTGCTAACTAATGATGACAAGTAAAATTATGAGAGTACTACGAAGGCACACTCAAATTGACATCCTTAGACAATTGCATAGCTTCTTCTAACTAAACATTAGAGCTATTTTTTAAGATATTGCCTTGTGATTATTGCTCCTATGTTCCACTGCATTTAGGACTAAACCATTAAAACAAAATAAATAGCCAACATTTCTTTGTAGCTTTGCGTTTATTTATTAATTCATGTTGATTATATTTATAGGTCTTTTTTCATAATTATACAGTACAATGTCCCAAAATAAACATTGACCAAAGATGGTCACCGTAAATAAAAAATACATATAATACAATTCCTCAAAAATAGAATACATGTTCAAAATCTTAGTTGATTATTGCCATCAAAATTTGTTATAAGAAGTTTACTACAGAAATATAAAATACTAAATATGTACCTCATAAATAATAATTTTAGTAAGAAAGTAAATTTTAACTTAAGAAATAATATTGGATAATTTTAATAGAATAGAGCGTATAATTATTATTATTCCACAAACTTTAGTTTAGTAATTTAATTATAAACTAATCTTTTACTCTAAAAAAAAACTTTTGGACAATCTCTGCTATACGAAAAAGCTGTAGGTATTTATATGAAAGGTTTAAAATTAAAAAAAAATTAAAACTACTTATAAACGAGTACAATATATGAATATAATATCTAACTTGGAATCTAAACCAGCCGCTTCCAGGTCATATCGTTGTTATAGTCATAGTCTTAATTATTTTTAATCGTTAATAATTCCAAATTAAATTTATAAAAAATGCTTTGGTTGTTTATAAAATTTCCTAAAAATTGTTATGGGAGAAAATTCAGATTCGATAGGTCGTCAGAGGTCTTCCGGATCAGACACATAAACAACAACATAAATTAATAATACAATTGACACAAGAACGTAACAGTTAATTGAATTAATTTAACTAAAATATCTATAACATTTGAATAAAAGTTAACTCGTCTTAATTACTTAATTTTATTTATTGTTATTTTTGAACTAAAAGTCCTGAAGAATTTAAAAATTTAAAAAAATGTAAGCATTAATTTCTACAATATTTAGCAATGAAATAAATAACTAATTAATTTTTAGTTAAATTTTTTTCTCACATAAAAAACAACTATAGTCATAAAAATGTTTGGTACAGCCTAACTGAAGAAATTTTTCAGATAATGTTTTCTTTAATTTTGCTATCGGCAATCTGGGATGTATAGGTAATTTGTGTTTGTTGTAATTAAAACATTTTAGTTTGACTTAAACAATATTATTATACATAAGAAAAAACTTGCCTATCATCATCTTCATTTACTATCATTTGATAATTTGTACATTAAAATCAATTTGGGAACGTTAGTGATGCCGGGTTTCGTCGTTCGAATGATATCAATTTTGATTATCTAGTTTTACAGGTAATAACACAAATTTTCAATAAAAAATAATAAGACCCCTAACATAATATCAATCAAATCATGTCATTTTATCTGTGAGCATTTAAAAAACAAAATTTTGTCTTAGATATTTTCTAACTATAACGATAATAGAAACTACCTCGGTTATTATTACTTTTAGTACCTTTTTGAATCATAGATTCATAAAACAGAACTATCTTTTGTTAATTCCAAAAAAAATTGCTCACTATTTATTCACTTCTTTCGATTTGGTGAAATGAAATTTTGATTTTACTTTTCAGCGAATTTATATTATATAGTCGAAATTATTCTCTTTAAAATAATATCTTTAACTGTATCTTATTGTTGAAATTCGGCATTCTAGTTAAATTAGACAGTTAATGAATAGTGACCAAAGGACCAAATACATACATTTTCTTAATATGGATGAAGATTAGTGTAAGTAATTTTCATTTGAAACTGTTAAACCCAGTTTTGTAATATCACATATTGTTGAAACCTAAAATCTGTACAATTTTTTAGATTTGAAACATGGAGAATGAATTAAATGCACAACTTGTTGCACGATGCATTGGATTTCATGGACAGCCATTGCAAAAAATATGGGAAGGCGAACGTGGTGAAAAAGATTTGATTAAAATCGGTGTAATAAATCCGGATTTTTCGGCCTATCAATCACGGCAAAAATACTTTTCATTTCAAGATCGTGCAAAACGTCTTAAATTACATCAATTTATTTCGAAAAAAGCAAAAATGCTCTTCGCATCAAATCTTGTTAACGATTTTATATCAAACAATGATGATGATACGGTTGTTGAAGGTGTTTGTGCAGTTACACCACCATATGAAACGTTTCTGAATGATAAAGTTGAAAAATCGGCACGTTTAAAGCATATTTTAACGGTTTGAAGAGATCGAAATATTTGTTAATAAAAATCAATTCACAAACGAATTTTTGTAGCTTCTAAAACCTGGTGATATTGTATATGGTACAATCTACTCAAAGACAGTAAGTGGAATGATTGTTAGGCTAATATGTACTGGTGCGCCAATTGTACGACTTCTTGGTGATTTAAACGCAAAGGTTCAGTGAAATTTAAATCAACATTGTTCATTTTTAACTACTTTTGTTACATCTCATAGGCTTATTTGCCAGCAATCGAAACGATTCCAGCAATTGATAGAAAAGGTACCACTCGAAATTATATCACAAATGATTGTATTTGTTGTGAAATTATCGATATTATTGCCGATAGTGAGAAAATAATTATTGGTATGAAAGGTACATATAGTTATGGTAATACCATGTTGGATTCAAAAGTAACATTTGGATTAATAAGCAGTGATCATTTGCCAGAAATATACAAGTAAGTTTGTACATTTCAATGTTTTTAATTTTTTTGAATAAATTTTATATCGTCAAACATAAATATTTGTATCTATTGTTATAAAACAGAATATTATTTTCCAATGTTTTTTATTTACATAAATATCACAAAAAAATCATTCTTTGTTTTGCACGGTGGATCCACGAAATTGAAACTGTGTAAATTAAGACAAAAACCACATGCAAAATTAAAAAATAGAAATAAAAAAAAAAATTAAGATCGTATCAAATGCAATGTTTAGAAACTTAGAAACGGACGTTCATTATTTCGGATTTCTCACTACAAGTGACATATTTTCTTATTATTATTAATTCAAGACGTTACACTACGCTAATCCACTAAGCCGTACAAAGGTAATAAGTTTTAAATACAGGGAAAAAGTATTGAGAATTATTTACCAAATAATAATGCAGCTCTTATAAAAATGTTGGTGTTCATTTTGATGGCAGCAAATGTTAAATAATGACCAGTAATTTTATACAAACAGTATCCTTATGATTCATATCTTCTTAACTCCATTTTTTCTGTGAGCTTAAATGAACTGCAGGTATATGTAGATTTAGTTAAAAACAAAAATTGTTGATGATTTTTTTTTAAATTGTTTTTGTTTCGAGTTAGTGGGAGATTTTTATTTTTCAGACCTCCCCACACCTTCGATCCCATACAATTTTTGTTATTGTAAAAAACGTCTAACAATAGTTTAAAAAAAATATGAATACAAAATGATTTAGTTTTTGTGTACATAACTTTGCGTGACTATTAAAAAACAAAGTCAGTAGAAAGTTTCGTAGTCATCCTTGGCAGTCTTTTTCACTAGTAATCAGTAGCTACTCGTGATCATTCGTGTTTCAATCATTGTAAAACTATTTTTGATCCTGTATTTCTTTGACGCCGTGGACCCTTTGGCCCTTTTCTACAATGGTTCTGTGGAATCTTTTGAAAATGTCAGACTTGAAAAAACCAAAAAAAAAACATTTTTTTTTCTTTTTCTATTGTCATAAATGAAAATATGAAAAGTCGAATAAATGATACCCCTACAATCTTACAGTATGAGTTTAACGTAAAAGATAAGCCAAGATTAGCTACTGAATATTTTCATTGGTTATTATGATTAAAGGTGCCAATTGTATTCTTTTTTACGAGTTATCTCCCTTTTTTTATATAGGTGAATCCAAAATTTTAACTAAATAGAGTATTTAAGTAGATATATTCGACTGTCAAGTGTACAGTGTCAAATATACTATACAAATATTATTGACTTTTTGAATAGTAAAACAAAACATCGGTAAATGTGTTCAATAAGCAACCTACTCAAAATAGTCATACGATAATTTGTTTGTTAATGATTAAAAATTGTTTATTAAGTTTTTATTTAAAACTGAGGTACATATTTGAAAATAGATATCAGGGTTCTAAAAATTGTATGAAAAGAATCAGAATTCTGTATTTTTGGGTGTATTAGTAGACCAATGGAACAATTTTTACATTTTTACTTATCTAATTATTAATTTCAGGTCTTCAATTGATAGACAGGAATCCTATGAAACTCTGTTGGAAAATTCAAGCGGATTTCGTAATCCTTACTGCATTGAATATTTAACTAAAAGGGTTGGATTGGATTATACAACATATTACACAAATATGAGTGGGTTACGTGGTAAATTTCCATCACAAGAATATGGAACAGAATTGCGACAAGTTCAAGCAAGCAAGTGGGCCTTTAGGTTTGTAATATTAAAATATCTTATGCCATTTTTTCGATTTTAACTTAAAACTGTAACCGACACTAAATCCATTGTATTTTAATAAGAAAATGGGTTATAATATCTGTTCCGTTAATTCTTGCCGGTATCAGGTTTCAGTTGAGATCCAATCCATAGTTTTACGTTTTCTTTCTAACAATGTAACATTTTAATGCAGATCCGTAGCAGAGGGCATCGAACATTTTAAAGAGGGTCGTCATTCGGAAGCGTTTCAGTGTTTGAACAAGGCGCTTAGCATTGATCCACGTAATGTAGAAGGTTTGGTTGCCAGAGGTGCATTATACGCAAACAGTGGTTCTTTTAAAAAAGCGGTGGATGACTTTGAGACAGCATTGAAACTAAATCAAAATCATGCTAACGCACGGAAATATATGGGTGAAACTTTGGTTGCTTTAGGCAGAAGCTATGAAGAGGAAAATAAAATTGAAGAAGCTAAAAAAGCTTATCAAGATTGTTTAAATATTATACCACATCACGAGGAAGCCAAAAATTCATTAGAATTTTTGTGGACTAAAACAAATGGTTCGAGTAGCGCTAAGCAAATAATTGAACCAAATGAATTAACTTTACCAGGTAATTTTGATCATTTTTTTCGAATTTAGAATGTAACTATTTTTTAATTCACATTACGATGTACGATGTATCTATTATGAATGTTAAGTATAATTTATTATAATAACCAATAGATAACTGAGTATTGAGGCTCTAATACAATTTATAATACATTTTCATAAATAATCCAGAAGTGCGGAAAAATAAAAAAAACAATAAACATGAAAAAACTAAACAAAGTATAAACGTTACGTTACAAAATGTAAATTAATTTAATCTATCTGATATTTCAGTAAGTTTAAGAAAAACTAGACAAACTGAAATTTTAAAACTAAATAAGGTCGAAATTTAATTATGAATAATTGAAAAATATTCGCTGTTCAATCTCACACTTCTGTAAAATACAAACGCCCGACAAGACATCAAAATTAAGAAATCCATTTACATATGTAGTTTAATAATTAATTCATCCATTATATGTTACACAGTAAAATTATTAACTCAGGTCAAGTAAAATATATTCAAAACTACAGTTTTTCAACAATATATTATTGATATGTATTTAAGAGTTCATACAATAATACTAAATAACAGTCTACTCCATACTCTATAAGCAAACGTTTTCCATTTCCAAAATACAAATTTTATAGTTAAACAATTTTATAGATCACTACTACAAACGCGTATTGTTAAATATTGTCTTTATAAACAAAGTGATCGAAAGTTCAACAAGCATCTAATAGATTTATAGTTGAGGTATTTGGATTCCCATTCTGTCTGTTCCTAATCAATATATGTATCAATAATATATTTTAATAAAAAATAGGGATTGATTCCTTTACGACCGTGTAACCGTACAGATTATTGTATAAATTTTATGTAGAAAGGATTTAATTATTGACAGCCCGAAATTCCGTCTTTAATGCGCAACTAAAGTTAACATAAAATCTTTCTATAAATTTTTATTCTGTTGCCACAATGTTAGTAACATTTACTTTTTCTATTTTCAGCATTGAATCTGAAAATTACTGAGCAAAATAGAGAAGCGCCAATTGTTAAAAAAGAAAAGGAAAAGAAAAGCAAAAAAAAGAAAAGCAAAGGTCGTAAACGGCGTAGTACATCAAGTACATCGAGCAGCGATAGCAGCGATTCAAGTGATTCAAGCAGTGCATCAAGTACTAGCACCGAATCATCATCAAGTTCTGGTTTGTACATATTATTTATATCAATTTTACTTTTATAGATTTTTATAAATAAGTTAAAAAAAAGGTTGTCACCGAAACAAAAATTGTTCGGTGGTATTTTATTATACATAAGTGTAATATTGTTTTAGGTATTCATCTAGTGCGACTTCGGAAAATAATATATATATACGTGTATGTATATAGTATATATAATTTGCATATTTGTTAGTTAAATTTTGCATCAAGTCTTTAAAAAAAAAACAGAAATTGAAATTTTTAGAGCAAGTAAGAGGAATTGCTATAATAATTGATGCTATAAATGGTTTGCAGCAAACAATTTTAAGGTGGTTAACAACATACAAAAATGATATTTATTTATATCATTAACAATACATTTATTTACTTTTTTTAGCATTTTTCTGAAATTACTTATAAATCATTAAAAACCTAAACATGATGACCTTAACCTTTTTGGCTTAAAAGCCAATGATTTCTTTAGTTGACAGACATTGCTTCGAAGTGGTTATTACTTAGATGAGAGAGTTGTCAACTTTTCGAAATAAAGATTTCAACCATAAAACTAAAATGAGCTAGTGATGTCATATAAATAGGGTTTTGATATAATTATCAACCGAAGATGATTACAAAATTTCATATGGTAAATTGGCGATCTATTCGAGTGCAATTGTTCAAAAGCAAAAATGATATTATTCAATGTACAGATTTTTTTCGAATATCTAGGTACCTATACATATTTTCGAATTACTAATTGTTTTGAATGTTAACAACGATGCATGTAAAGTGTTAACTTTAATGTATATTGTTTATGGAATTTAACACACAAGAACAAATGCTGCGACGTCACGGAAAAAGCATCTGTACAACTACAGTGACCGTGAAACAATTATAGGAATCAAAACTAACCGCTCAAAATAAATAGACAGGCACGTTTCTTCCATATGATATGTGAAGTATTACGACAGTAGAGTTAACAAAAGGAGAGTGGTTAGATGGAAGATCCAAATGTGGCTTTATTTTCACAAATGTTACACACATGCTCAAAATTAGCCTTTAAAAAGAAATATGTCATCCTATGTAGGTGCAACACAAACATTTGCACAGGAAGCCGCCCACAATATTTATAATCGGTCCTCTATCTAAGACCATCTTAGAATAATTTAATTAAACATAATCAAGAAGTAATCGAGAGAAATTTCGAATAACCTTAATATACGTAACTAGAAGAAAATGAATGAATGGTAAAGGAACCTTATCACAACCATCTACAATAATATCATCTATTCAAAATCAATTCAATTATTTTTAGCGTCAAATATTTTCCATTCACCAACCATTCTGGAGGTTATTGACACGAAAAATATAAATGAAGAAGTGACGTGCCGATTTTTTAAATAAAAAACGAATTACCAAGTTTTTTATTGTTGTTGTTGTTGTGATAAAAAAACAATTAAATGGCAGAAATCAAAGAAAATGATCGGAACATACAAATAACATCACGAAACGACATCTTTTATGCTGATTACGAATAAAGTTAAAACAATAAAATTTGTTTTTCCTATATTTTTACGATATCTAAAAAGTTTGGCAACCGCAAAGGGGACATTGGACTAGCTTTTTAATACAAAACAATAACTCGTATTATTGCATCAAAATGGAATGGTAACGAACTATTGTGTAAATCCTATGTTATGAACAGCACAGGTTACTAGGAAAAGTAACACACTTGGCACAATAATCAGCAATGTATATTTGATTCAAACAACAAACATTTTTTTATATTGATGGCAGATTCAGTTTATATTTCAAATAATGTGTAATTCAAACCACCGCATTCATCGACAAATGAAAAAAAACAAAAGTTTCTCTTTTATCCCAATTTGATGTTTGACAATAATTGATTTGCGAATAATTTATTTACGACCATATATGTATATTATTATTACAAATAATGAGAGATTGAGAGATCATTTACCACAAAGTATGTAGAGTTATTATTCTTTGGTACGACATATTTTTTATTTTGTTTCAGTGGTTTCAGTGACATATAAAGAAATGAAATGTATATCCCGTATATATAAACTAAAACTTATATAAAAACTAATATTGGAAACATCATAAAGGTTCTATATGAGAATAAATAACATAAAAAGGATGGGTCACAAGACATACGTTTGGCGAATATACACTATGGCGTCATTAATTTTTTTTGTGCTACCATTTTTTAGATATATTGTTTAGTACTTGTTTTTGATGGATAAATTATTATATATAAACACATACTTGACAACCTAGAAGAAAAGTAAAAATTATCAATCAAAAAAAGGTTTGAATTGATTCTTGTTAAAGGATACGAAATACATACATCGTCTATATTAATAATCTACTTTAACGAAAGCTTAAAAAAAAGGTGAACTATTAATTTTAATAGTACTATACATTTATACTGTTATTTTAACATAGATTTAAGATTGTATGTAGTTTATTATAGAATACTAGAACCACTGCCACAGTTAACTACTATATAAGCCACCGCTTAGCGTGTCTATGTGTTAGAAAATTTTACTAATTTGCAAAATTATTACGATTATTTCTCGATTGAAATTGAGAATTGATCAAAATAGAAAATAGCACGAAAGTCTCTTAGAAATATTTTTCAATCAATCAAATCTAACTAAAAATGTAGCCCAAAATAGTTGCCGTTAAGTTATATATTGTATAGAAAACTAAAGAGGAGTTATGTGGATTACAATCTACGCTACGCTACGTTACAGTTAGTGATATGTTTTCTTTGATCAACTTATTCTCGAGAATTATTACATAGACGGCTCGGATCTTCCAAACTCTTTCTTGATATAAAAAGGAAAAACTTCGAAATTCTTGAAACTCGACTTTAAACAAAAACTAATCTAAAATGGGAATTTTACCTGTTTCTACCTGTTTTAAGAGAGTGCAAATATTTGGAAATAATTTAATTTTCGTAGGCTAAGTAGCCTGAATAGTTAACTGTGGTTGTTTGTTTTGGAATTATATTTAGATTAATATTTGATCGTAAAACTATTTTGGTTCTTCGGTAAATCTTTACCCAATTCATATACCAGTAGATTTAATTTTTGTTTTTTTTTAAATCTACGCTAAATTGAATTAAAATCCATTTCGCTCCAAATTTGCTCAAAAATATTAAAATTATCATTTCATTTTCTACAGTGGATTTCTTAAGTATCCATATTTATATTTAGCTGACAGAATAAAAGAGGACTGATAACAAGATTTCAAAATTATTCCAAAAATTTTCAATAAATACGATAAAATAAGATAAACACGGGATGGCAAAACTTTCCATGAGACTGTAAATGTCTAGTGCCTTTCTGCATCTCAATAATTGTTTTGGGTCATTTAGATGGCAAAAACCGTAATTTTCTGGATCATAATTGATTACATTTTCAAATTTCTTTGGAAGTCTTAAAACGACACGTTGCTCATGGGAATTCTGTATGCAAATAATCAATATCATTATAGCACTTAATACTAATCAGAAATATATCATAATTAATTATGTTTATAATAGTTCAATAAAATTTCCACATTTGCAGACTCCGAACATTCAAAAGGTCGCAAGAAACGAAAATCTAAATTAGACAAAGGACGTCAAAAATCACTGTCACCATTGAGTAAGCGAATGGCCCTAATGACTGGAAACAAAACCAATTCGGAAGATATGTCATTGAATGCTTATAATTTCAATCAATCATATTCTGCAATCGACCAACCACAGGATGAATATGAACTAAGAGTAAGTTTTAGTAATGGTTAAAGTTTTACTATGTATAATCATCATTCTTAATCTTAATAGGTACGAAAATTTCTGGAGTTAACTAGAGACGAAGAAAACTATGAAGAAAAAGTGCGTAAATTTGTTGAGGAAGCTGAAAAATATCGCAAGGATCGCAAAGTTACGGAGGAAAAGGCAAAAAAGAAAGACAAAAAAAAGACGAAAAAAATGAAGAAGGAAAGTAAAAAAAAGCGTAAAGAAAAGAAACTAAAATCAACGAAAAAAGATAAAGATGAACTGGCCGATATTGAAAATATGGAGTTTCGTGAGGCATTAAAGATTTTCAAAAATTTGCCAGTATTTGATATCACAAATAAATTGAGAAGTGATAATATTGAAAAATCAGTTGGCCAACTTAAAGATGAGTAAGTTAATATGTATAGTTGAAAATGATTAAGATAGTTTGCTCTCGTCCAGATTCAAATCAAAATAATTCAGACATTTTTTTCGTTATTTGCTTTTATCGTATTTAATAAAATGCAAATACTACACAGATTTAGTTACTATACCGCAACCACCTACCTCCATAAAATGCGATCCAAAAAAATTTCCAAAATCGATAAAAGGAGCTGCAAATATTTGTACGATTAATTTTGTGCATGCTTGCCACTCTATCACCATTTCAAAGGTCTTCCTCCTTTTTCTTCCATTCCTGCTACGTGTCCAATCCATCATTTAATGAATCGTATAACATTCTTTCTCCTATTTTGCTGACTCTTGGGCTAAATATTTTTCTTAGTATTTTAAGCTCACATACTCGCAGATTATTTTAATCTGCGGTCGTCATCATCCACACCTCACTTCCATATGCAAACACCAGTCTTATTAGAGTTTTATATAAAGACATTTTCAACGATCTTAGCAGATAGCATCTGTTTGTTGCCTGAATTCTTTATTGTACTGCCAGATGCATGTTATTATTATTATCTATCATAGCATCCAGATATGAAAAGTCATTTTTCCCACATTGATTTCACCTGCACTTCCCGCCATATTTGCCATTAGTTTCTATAATCTAATTCATGTTTGATATCAAACTTGGGTGTCACTATACAATTCTGGTAAAGATTTTTTTTTAATTGATGCCACAATATTACAATATATTTGTACTGGAGTTTGTGTCACAATTGTCACTATAGAACTGTTTCGCTCAGAATCGAAAATAAAGCAACTTATCATAAAACAATGTTCGTCAATAAATTAATTGTCACAATTCGTATGAAAACGCATGTAGTGGATGACCGGCCGTAAATTATCGTTATCAAAAAATATATGTATGGCAAAGACATTTATCGTAAACAATTGATAGTAATTGCTCTTACTTACAGCATTTTAATATCTGAAAAATGTCCTAATTAATTCAATTAAATCTGACTGTACAATACAAATAATTATATCATATTTTTAACAGTCGCGAAAAGAAACCAAAACAGGATGAATTCCAAAAGGAAGAAAACAAATGGAAAATGATGTTTGCCAAAGATGAAAGGTACGTGTAGAATATAAATATTGTCTTGCTCATTAATCATACTAAAATA
>JANSTT010013220.1:0-22990 GCA_026745375.1 Platyura marginata | reverse complement strand
TCAACCATTGTATTAGGTTTGCCATTTTGCCATATAAGGGAAATTGACGCTAGAAGCTGAGGCTGAGGCAGAAGCTGCATTGTATTTAACTCTTTAGGAACCGCATTCTGTTAATTTTAACAGTGTTACCACAAAACAATATGTATAATAAAACATTACATAACAACAATGACATAAAATGTCAACTATACTTTTATTAAAATTCACCTATATTTACGAAACAAGTTCGACCAATATTTTGAAACGCAACATTCTGATTGATAATTTTTACTGTCACTTTCAATCAAATCACTAACACTATTACACATTTTGCGTGTGCTGACGCAGCTCGTATAGTCACAGCTCATTGTAGTTTGGGATCAAAATCAAATATCGCTCCGCTTATATAGCAGTCGGTCCCAATTTTTGTCCATTTAAGCCATTCACACACTTTTCATAAGTCCTCCTTTAGCATCGATCATACCAGAACAAAATGGTCCATAATTTTGAGTTCCCTTAAATTGCACCACAAAGTACATCTGCATTATAACTTTGGTACGCAGTTTATAACGGGCCCTTAATGCTGTGCTCTTAATTATTAAAATAAATTAAATAGAATCATGAAAATAATTTCAACTGTTCAACATATTTATTAGATCTAGAACCACTGATGAACAGTCAAAAAGTATCTAAGAAATCTTGTTCTAAATAATGTAGATAAGATTTATTCGCGTGATTCTCATATTTTTGATTCTTATTAATAAATATTAGTGTAAAATTATTAAGTGAACCCCTCCGAAAATTTATAGTCGACCCTTCCATACATTATTTCGGTTATTTGTTCAAAAATTCAGAACCTTAAACATGTATTGAGATAAAATCTTCGGCAGCCTTACGTCCTTCGTTGACATTGACACGCTCACGACATTGTCCTCCATTCGTTTCGGTGTTTAATCAACTGCCTCCAATTTTTCAGGGCTCGTAAGCCTACATCTACATTATTCATCCATCTTGTTCTATTTACGGATCTCTTCTCTTCTCTTAATTGACCATATTTGTTTTATGTATTAAATTGTAAGAAGAGGGAAAATTGACCAAAACAATTTGATTGGTCTAGTTTTTTCTTTTGTTATAACCCCCCTCAACCCTCTTTTTTAGCAAGCTTTTTTACCAATACAATACACCAAATATAACGTGAAGACTTTATGACTTTCTATATTAGAAATATTTAAAAGGCGCAAGTACCCATTGTAGATAAGCGAAAATTCTCTTGTCACTTTGTTGAAAATTCTAGAAATTATTATATCTACGGTACAATTCGACTGTAATCTACATCTAAGGGAACATTAATGAAATGTAGAACAAAATTGAAGTTAAGTAATGAGAATATATTTCAGTATTCATACTCATCTCCGGATACTTCATACTATATATACAGGGTGTGATGTAAACACGAAAATGTGACAAGCTACTAAAAGAGAGAGGGAGATGATCGAAACGTTCTACAGAGAGGAGTCCGATATTCTCTACCGTTTTCGAGTTATAGTTAACTGAATGTAACTAAAAATCCTTTTTTTTCGAAAATTAATTTTAAAAAAAACTGCCCAGAATTAGAAACGTTCATTATGTTCGGACATGTAGTCTTCTTACTAGCATTCTTGGTTCAAGAATTAGAAATTTTCTAAAATTAATTAATCTTTTTTTTACGCGAGTCATTTTTACGCGAATTCACTTTAACGCGATTTGTTAGTACTGCACGAATCCTTTTTTTAGCGCGATTTCTTCACTTTAACGCGATTATTTGGTTTTAGTTCAAATTTACCTCTAAAATTAGATTAAAATCTAATATAAATTTATGCAATTTTTTTACGCGACAATTTAATGGAATCGATAATCGCGTAAAAAATGGATGAAGTACATATATAGAGAATCCAACCACTCATTGTAGAACGATTTCATGCTCCAAATCTCACAGATGTGATATCTTCATTGCATCAGCCTGTAACTTTATAAAAGTAATTTTGAAAATCCTACATGCAGTAATAAAAGTTCACCCCATTATCCCATTACATACCTACTATCTACTATGTGCATTTCCACCAAAAAGGATTATCATACACCTGCCTACCTTATAATTACAGAAGTTTTTTCTGTTTTTTTTTTTTTTTTCTTTCAGCTATCGAAATTTTAAATGACATCATCCTTCAAACATTAAAAGTTTTGTACGAAAGTTTAAAGTGCACTTACTAAAAAGCTGGGAAACAACATATGTTTGCATGTCTAAAAGTAAACTTAAATTAAGTGCATCCCCTTTTAATAAAGTTGTCCCTAAACAAATGTAAAATACGTACATTCATCTGCCGTGCAACGTGAGGAGCGGAGGTGAAAATAGAATTTTCTTTTTCTGTTTTTTTTTTGGTGCACAATAAAATAAGTTTTGCCGGGAAATGCAGGAAAATTATTATTATACAAATTGAAATGTAGTATGTAGGTATATGATGAGTAATTGTAATTTGTTAAGTCTTGTTGTTGTTGTGTTCTAAGTTTTAAGTTTTGTAATATAATATTTTAGCAAAGATTAATTTTTTCTTTCGATTGGTTTGAAAAGGATAAGTTTGGGTTTATTGTTGGAACTTGATATTTTAAGTTATTTAAATAATTATTTTTTACTTTAATTTTTTATTTTTTAAATTGGTTAAGTTTTCTTTTATAATTTCTTAGAATTTAGTTAGTTGTAATTTATCTGCCCTAGTAGGCAATAAGACATTTCATAAAAATAATTTGAATTTAAAAACTTAAGAGTTAGTTTTTTAATAACAATTTTTTAAAAAATAAAAAATTTATTTCAATTGTCCAAGTGAGTTTTCATAAGTTTAACAGTTGCATTGGTTTAAATTAAAAAAAAAGATTTAATCTATGAGAATTCTCAAATAAGTGTTCCCCTCAAGTTTTTTAAAAACGATTTTCAAATAGTTCTAATACTTTTAGAGACGACTGTAAAATTTTACACTTTTTTGGAATATTAAATTTAAAAATTATCTTTGAGTTTTTTTTTTTTAAATCAAAAATGAAGGTTTTGAAAAAATATATTTGACGAATAATTGCCAGTTAAAGTTTCGTGAAATTTGTCATTTTTATAAACTAAGCCCCAAAAAAAGGTCAAAATGGCCACCATTTCAAAACTTTTTTAACTTTAAAATTTTCGAAACGGAAAAAAGCTAATTCATACAGCTAAACAATTCAGGAACTAATACGGAGCAAGGGATTTTAAAAGAGGAGAAACTTTGTTTTAAAATTTTTGGAAATTGCTGTTATGGGGTAAATGTGGAGATTACCTCATGAAGACAAATTGTAATGTTAACTAAATGGCAAATCAAAATGATTGCGAAATTCAAGATGGCCACCAAAACAAACAATATTTATATCGCGGTCATTTTTTCATTTCATTCAATTGTGACAACAAAAATTCAATTCAAAATGGCAGACATATACCAAGGTTATGCAGACATGTTTTTAACAATAGAAAGACGAAATGCGATCAAATTGACCGTATTTTGGTTTGTGTTGAAATTAATTTTTTTTCCCTAAACATGTAACGACCCCTTTGGCTCGTTCCATATTCTTAACTATACAAGTACACATATTATTGTTATTAATTTAAGTTTATTGTAATTGTCCTCGTTCTATCCTGTCCTCTCTGAGTACATCCCTATAGTTGCGATTTGCAGAAGAGTGGGGGATTAGATTGGATATGGAAAAATGACTAGAAGAGTTTCGAGAGACGATCGCTAGCAGAAGCAGCGACCGGACATAATATTAAGATACACATAAATACAAAGTTTAAACATAGAATAAAGTGATACGCAACATTAAAATTCACAACCGAAGGACGTTGGGACGATTAAGCTTCCATATTCTCATTAGAAGAAACGATAACTACAATAAACGATAAACGTTTGGAGAAAAATACATCTAACTTAAGAACACATCAATTACACAAGGACGTTTGGAGAAGAAAAGATTGAAAGGACAAAACGCAACATAAAGGTACCGCTTGAATATATATATATACACGTGTTCCTTTCCTAATTCCCACAAATTAATTTTAAGTAAACTCTATATAGAATCATTAATCAATAAAGTAAAGTAAATAAAATTAGTGTTGTTTTTTTATTTGAAATTGATTTTTGCTAATTTATATATATAAGTTCATGTGATGTGCCTTGGAGCCAGAGGGCATTACAAACACGATCTTTAAATAGACTTTAAATAGAGAATAAAAATATTAAGAATAAAAAAAAATGGAAATATTAGGAGAGACTGGGTAAAATGTACTAAAATTTTATTAAATGGAACAAATTTCTAGTAATACATAACAACGGCTCGTGAGAATCGTTAATTTGACCACTTTTGTCTTTCGTGTTAAATAATTTTTAATTGAGAAAGAATTTTTTGTTAAATTTTTAATATTTTAGGTTAGGTTAAGTTAGGTAAGAAATCAAAAATTAGGTAAGAAATTTAAACTATAGGGACGTAGGGTTTTGACAGTTATTTTTTGTGTGTTATCCAAAATTCCTTCTGATTACAACATTTAAAGTCATCCACCAGGGACTTTTTAAATAAATCCATTTTTAATTTTTTTTTTTTTGAATATTGGTAACTGAAGGAAACTTTACTGTCTTTGATTTAAAATATTACCTTACGTAATAACGTTCCATTAGTAATCTCTTATAACATTCCATTAGTATCCGGAAGTTATAATCAAAAGGAATTTTGGATGGAGGAATCTAATTTTTTTAGTAAAATCAATTCAAAACCCACTGTGTAGATATAATTATAATGTAACAAGTTAAATATTAAAAAATTCATGAAGATACCTCCACAGTCCATATCAAAAAAGTTTTCGAATTACGTATATATAGAGGAGACGAATTTCCCCCCTTAAAACATTGAAATTTAAGTTTTTCCTTTAACGTAGTGAATATTTAATTAAGGTATGCAATGTTGAATTTGCACATCATAATTACTATTATCTCATTAAATGTCAAACCGCCTGGATAGAACTTCGAGTATTACAATCATTAATGTATTTGTATATATATAGGAGATGTATAGAAACGTATACTATGGCATAAGGAATTCAAGAGGCAGAACCACCCTCTCAGTTTTATATTTTACCCATTCCTCTATATAAGTACGGATAAGATTTTGTATACAATTTTAAATGGTATCTGGAGCCCATCATTGTGTTTGAATTTAAAAATTAATTTTTCAAAATATCTAACAAAGAACTCGATTTTCATATTTATAATAAAATATAATTTGATGAGAGAGCAATGGTAACGCCTTTCATAACGGTTGGTTAGAAGATGGAAATCTAGCCATAACTAGATAATGATTTTCTTGTTAAATTTTGTTTTACACGACTTACTACATTTGCTTTTGAGAGCTTTTGGCATCTACTAGCTAAATAATAAATTCAAAAGATTGAATCGAATCAATTTTAGCTTAAATAATTCTGTAAGAAACAAAGAAGATTACGTTAAATTGACAGATGTGCTTGTAAGATCTTCTCACCAGAAATAGTGTATGAATAGATATTAATGCAATCTTTTTTTGGTCTGTTCACTGCTGTTTTGAATCTGTAGATATCTAATCTTAGGGCCATCCCATTTTCCAAATTAATAATACACAATGCGTTGTGATGTTCTGGATTTAATGGTCGGTGTCTGGTTCTGATCATATGCATGTGAGTCTTACGTTCTTTGTCTAATGGTCTGTATATCCGTCTTTTCCGACTGACTTTCAGCATCATTTTGGCCGTTTCTCAAAAATCCAATAGGCTGACTTCACACTTTATTGTAAATCTTGAGAGAGAAATCAGGACGAAGTTAACAACGAGTTTTTGAAATATTTTTTTATATTTTAGGAGCT
This sequence comes from Platyura marginata, assembly GCA_026745375.1. Lineage (NCBI taxonomy): Eukaryota > Metazoa > Arthropoda > Insecta > Diptera > Keroplatidae > Platyura > Platyura marginata. Next base: position 17,077 of record JANSTT010013220.1, on the reverse strand, counting down.
CTCTCTATCTGGGGTCAAATTTACCCCTGTGCAACGTTAACGTTAATAGACGATGAATTCAAAAATAAATAAATAAGAATTTTGATTTCTTCTAATCTATCAGAGGTTGAAAATTTATAAAAAAAACGAAATTAATTCCAAAAAATATTGAGTTTTGTTTGTTAAATATCGATAATGTTTGACTTTTACATTACTTCCTGTCTTTCCACATATGAAATCATACAATATTTATGCGTAAATCGACATCCTTTAAAATTAGCATTTATATTGAGCTCTTTTGGTTCTGTAGATTTCTCTCTTAAATTCCAACAATGACACGCATTATGTATGTTTGTATATATCGATGGTTAGTTGTCAAAAGGCTCTAACCCTCATTATACCAATTTTTCAGGAGAGAGAAAAAAAAGTACACAGAGCATTTCAACGAAGAGATATGATAGAAGTCGTTTAAAAAAGCGGGGAAAAACCATATTTTTTTTTGGTGAAATTTAGTAAAATAGTGTTGCCAGATAGTGAAAAATATCCCAAATTACCAGATTTCATAAAAAAACCTTTTTTTTGAAAAAAATTCTGTTAGGCCCTTATCTCAAATAACCATCGATATATTCTCACATACGCCGATATCTATTACGTATTAATAAGATTACAATAAATGTGCCCGATAGGAAAAAAAAGATTCAATAAACTTTTTAACAGGATTTCTTTTGTTTTTTGTATAAATATTTATGTTTATCTCATGAAGGCGCTCCATCTCGATAAATAATACCGCAAATTGTCATAATCAGAGTGAATTTATTCATTTTTCAATATTAGATTCATCAAAGAAAATTTAATATTGTTGTAATAAATATACTTAAGTACAAAAATATACGAATTTTATAGGTTTATATCAGAAAAGATGAAAAGAAATGAATTGTTTACAAGTCTCTCCTCTGTTTAAACACGAAAAAAAAGTCTGGAAAAATTTACCAATTTTTATTTTATTTCGTAAATTCTACTAACCCAATAAGAAAAAAAATTCAGTTTTACATTTTACATTTTATATAAGGATGGGTTTATACATTATATAGGAAAGTACAGTATTTTACGTACATAAAATTGTACACGAGAAATGTTTTAGAGTACGAGTTTATAAAAAAAAAATGGAGTAAAAGATCATTTTATACATTTCTGTGTGTATCATTTACTCAAAATTATACTTACCACTTGTGTACACGTGTGCCTTTATATTAGGCTGGATCGATATGAAAACCGTTTATCGCAATCGTAATAGCATTTCTATTGTTCGTTCCTGTAGCACCATTTTCGACATAAAATTTCCAATTTTAAATAAAATATTTGAAACCATTATTAGGTAAGTAGTGACCCTAATTGTACTACGATGTGCTTCTGAGGCACATTCAACTTTAAAGTTCTAATTAATTATGTTAATAATATTGATTACTGTGTATATCAGTTTTAACAACATAATATGAATTATTTTAATCTCCCATGGTAAAGCCTTTACTTTATATCTCAAAACACGAAAAAGTTACTAATAGTACATTGTTGTGCTTTAAGGGCACATTTAATATTTGAGTCTTCCATAAGTGCATTTTTACGATTAGAAGTATTATACCTATACCTGTATTATAATATTTAATAAGTAATGTGCATATATAATATAATAGTGACGATAGAGCACCCCAGCGCATTTGCACAAAACGCTATATTATTGATATATTTCTCACATACACTACATTATCTGTAACTTTAATAGCATTTTCTTTATTCCCTTGACGTGGTGTTTTCAGAACTTGTATTTTTAAAGTACACCAATCCCTCGATTTGTGTTGTTAATTTGTTGCACAGAAAGCCGACCCAAATCGAAATAATCTAACACATGGTATTTCTATAGGACTTATTTTAATAGGTCTCATCTTAATAAATAATATCATATTAAACAAATGTTCCCTACCATTTCTACACCCTTCCGCACTCTTCACCCAACTTTCCCAGAATGGTATTAATTTTTAAAATCTGGAGTATTAATTTTTTTGTTTTTGTTTAACCTTAATCGTACTACATTATTTTGTTACTATTTGTACTACGATGTGCCTTTAAGGCACATTTGAAAACTGATAAATTTATTATATATATGGTATTAGTACCCGTATATTAAAATTAATAAAAAATTTCAGTTTTAAAATGTACCTTAAAGGCACATGCACATCTCAGTACGAATAGTAACAAAATAATGTAGTACAATTAGGGTAAAACAAAAACAAAAAAAAATATAAGTACCTAATGAGACATAGCGAACAAGATAACTCACAAACTACGAATGATTTCCTTAAGTTTTATTTTGGGAAACTTTGCTAACCCTTTTCATACCATATAACAAGAAAACATTAAAATATATAGGAAAATAATGGCCTAACTTTCTCTATCTCTTTCTCTGGATGATAAACTGAACACACTTGTAAATTGCTTTGTCAAAATACCATTTTATATCCCTAAAACATAACTTTAAATTTAAATAGTTGAAATGAGTGTGTATAACGAAAAGATTATTATGTATACAACCCAAAGTTAACGAGACCATATATGTATGTATATTGTATATGTAGTGTCATTGTTCCACACTAAAACGCAATCGTATTAGTAGAGAAGGTAATCGACCATAAAAGCATCAAAAACAGATTTAAACTTTTGTCTTGTGCGCTTATCAAAACCGGAAAGCTATGCAAGTACACAGAGTACCTACATATCATTTGAATAAAGTTGCAAAATCGAAATGTTAGTTAAGGGGAAGTCCATCAGGAGATGGGAAGGTAGAAAAATTAAGCTCATATCATCGAAAATGTCTTTATTTTCTTAACCCATTAATGTCATTGTATACACATGATACAATATACGCATTGTTCTTGTAATATGTACAGACATAATGATGATCCGATTATATAAGGGATTTGGTTTGAGATAACTAATTAGATATTATTTTGAATATTATAAATTACCTCGTACGTATTGTAGATACCTAGTACTAAACCTGTTGCTTATTATACAGGGTGATTCAAAGAACAATTTTGTATTATGAAACATTGATCCGCCCTAATGTAGAACACGATACCGTCGACATTTTACTGTTTTGTTAATTTATTTATAATTTTTCGTTTAAAAATGTTTTAAGAATTAAGATGATAATGAATTTACTTGGAAAACTCAAAAGGCAAATCCGAAGGGCATAAACGACACGTTGCTCGTCTTCTTAAATATTCATAAAAAATATTTCGACTCATTGAAATCATTATTACAAAATAAAGTAAATGCATATTTGTTAGCTGTTAAATTTATGTAGGCGTAAGTTTAGAGTAAATATCTGTGTACAGAAAGTTCCGTCTCGATCAAATTGTACTTTTGACAGTACAACTCAAATAGGAATTAAAAAAAGGATTTTTTTTCAATTCAATGTGGGCCCTTGTTTGAAAAACTTTTATGGCTACCTATAGTACTACCTTAAAGCATAGTCTAATGCAGGGGTTGGTAACGTGTGGCGCAATAGATAACTACAAGTGGCGCCTTGGCATCCTTGCACCAGGGTCTATAACTAACACTATATATTGAAAAAATCAAGTTGCAATGCAAGAGTTGACTAAACAAGAAAAGCAGCATGCTCGCATTTATAAACCTATTTTCACTTAGTGAACAAAACGTTATGAAGATCTGAACTTGTATATGAAAAAATTGACGCATGATATGTAAAAGGTTGGTCATGCTTGGCCTAATGTATTCATCAAGCTAAAAAATGTTTGATAACTTTCAAAGCGCAACAAAAATACAACGATTGCAAAGGACCATTCATTTTAAAGAAGATGTTCCATTCAACGTTTCCAATTTGAATAACCCTGTAAATATATTAAAGATTTGATTACGTATATTGTGTACAGTAAAACCATCTAAGTATCTAAGACGGAAACCTATCTTCTAATAAAACTGCTCAACTCTATCTCATATATGTTTCTGTGGTCCGAAAAATCTTAGTTCCATTCGTATCTGATGATTTTAGGCAATATTTTTTGTCTTTTCGGTGTCACCAGATATTGGTAAATTTGTGACAGGCCGGTAGAACTTAAATTTGTTGCACTTTTTGTTTGTTTGTTCTGCACTTTTTGTTTGTTTGTTCATTGAAATTTTATAATTCAACACTTACACCGCCATATGTATGTCCACCGGTAGTACATGTTGGTCCAAACCAAAACGAACCGCATATCCACCGGAGGTACACAGATATAATTGGTTTCAGCGACATATGATCATCGGTAGATGTGTTTTTTATTGGATTTGCATATGCCCGTGTATTTTTGGTCCCACAGTGTGGTAAAAAAATATTTGGACAAGATAGTGTGATGCCTCGCATTTGGTCATCCATGACTCGTAGGTAATAAAATAACATAAATAAATATTAATTTAAACTTTCTTTTGTCTGATATAGTGTATTTGTTTTATATACAAATATGTAATTAAACCTGTCTAAGACGGAAATTTCGTCCAGTCCCTTAAGATTTCATTTTAGACAGGTTTTACTGTAGCAGAACATATTGTTTTTGCAAAGTGCCTATAATGCTTTTATATATCATTTAAGAAGGGTATTTATTTCACATAATGTTTATGGATCAGTTAAAGCTGATATAACATCTGAAAATGTTGTTTTTATAAATTAAATTTGAGAATTTTATTCGTTATGTGCAAATACTGTACTGATCCGTGAGAATTTTATATTGACAGTGCCATGTCACACAATTTCGTGCGACACCTAATATTTCCTGAGCAATTACTTCACTCTCAGCAGACCATGTCGAACGATATTGCGCGACGGTTTATGCCATTTTACATGTAGTCTTCTAGATACAGTAAGTAGTCTCTTGGATACATTTTGTTAAAATTCATGTTAGTTCTGGGAGAATCTTTTAGTAAAAAAGTAAAATTTCACCAAAATTTTTTTTTATTTAGTGTAGTTTAGTGATATTTAAGAGACACGATTTAGAGATAGTCTGGACTTTCAAAAAAGAAAAAAATTAAGAATAAGACATACCATAAAAGGTCCACAAAGAATACAAAGATGGTGCTTCATCGGAAAAATGACAGTTTTGTGCATAAACTGTTTAAAGAAATCATTTCAGGTAATAAAAATCTATGCCCAGTTAAGCCGATCTCACCTATATATACGCATACGTAAAACTAGTACATGCCCTCCTAAAATAAAAGATACGAGTATCACTATTGTTATTTTTTTTATTCTGGTAATTAAAAATAGGAGTTTACAAATACAAATTTTACAATTTGCAATGCCAACAATTTTACTCTGTTTCTCCTACAAAAATAACTTGCAAAGTTAGAAATCTTTCGAATGGACCTGCCTTACATATTACTGAAATACAATAAAAACTGTCCATTTTAACTCAATTTCATTAGAAACGAACTATTAAAAAATAAATGGTAAAAATTGACCCGCACATGGTTTGAATTTAGGTCAAACTATCAACTTAAATTGCGGTTATGTCAAAATATCGATAATAATTTTAAATTGTGGGTATTTTGATTTTAATATTAACTCTCGATGTGAATTGTGAACATATCGAAAGTGAATTTATCTTTAACTCTATCACCTACCAAGAAATTTTATAGCAAAACCCTGCCAAGATTCCCTTAGAGGTATTTATGTGAAATATGTACCTGTATTTTGACAAGGTAAAGAAGAAAATTCATAACAATTATACAAATTTATTTATTTTATAAAAATTTATGTTAACAAAAAAATTATTTTAGCTATTTCGGTCTAGGTGAAAAATCAAATGTGCCCCAAAGGCACATGTTGGTAGGATTAGGGTTAAATTTATTAATTTTACTTAATAAATGGGATCAAAATCACTACGGAACTCATTAGAAGGGTAAGGTAAGGATTTTAATTGAAATTTCTCACTCATTTTTTTATTTTTTTTCTTTATTTTATTATTAAATTAAGTTCAAAGACCACAAAAACAGAAAATTCTTACTATAAATTCGGAAATATTCATCGTAAGTTTTCACAATTACCAAAGAGTCCCGACAATAAAGACAAAAGAAAAAGTCTAAAGAAATGGTTAACACCATCTTTGAATGCTTCCTTTGTCGTACATATAAATGATTTGTTTGTAAAACTTAAAAGCATTCTCTGAAATAAAGTAGGTACATATATACAAAAATAATGTAAGGGGAGGGGTAAAATTTCAAAAAAAAATAAAAATAAAAAGAAAAGAAAAATAAAATCTCACAAAATGTCTACATCTGTCCTAGTTATATCTGTGTTTAGAAATGAACAAGAACATTCCGTTTTTTTTTATACGGTCGGTAAAGTACACTAAATATTCGAAATGATTTTCCAACTGGGAAACATGTTTTAAAACTTTGGAAATTGAAGTGCATAAAATATATAATGCTACAAAAGCTTACTACCGTCAGATACTTACATAAGGTACATACAGATCTACCAAAAGACTATATAGCAATTTATGGAAGAGTATCGTTCCTAATAAACGTCAATAATTTAAATGTCTAAAAGCTTAGAAAGGTGGTATGTTTGTATATATGTATGTATGTATATAACAATGCAATGGATCTCCTGTGCTTTCTGCCATATCCCTTTTGTTCATTTGAATAATTGAAAAGTTTTTCCGACTCTCTCCCAAAAATTAATCCCAAATTGAATTTAGGCCAAATTCAAAATATAACATTGTAATTTCAGGTAGTAGTAGGTAGGTAGGTAGATAGGTAGGTAGGTAACCTGTATCATTAATAAACCATATTTAAAATGGTCGGGCCATACTATTTGTAGGTATAGGTAAGGTGGTAAGATATATGTACATATACATTCAAAGGTCGATAGTTTATAGATGACGCGCAATATTTTGGGGGCTTCTATATATAATAAAGAGTCCGTTTATTGATTTTCCTATTGGTATAGATATAGAGACTATAGAGAGATACTTAATTTGCTATAATGTGTAGGTGTACGTGGCAAAGATAAGTATAGTCAAGAGATTTAAAAATGTGACATTTGGGATTAATTTTCGGTTATTATTAAAGGATAATAAATATTTAATGAATAATTATCGACGGTGAATTTTGTTTCGTTTCTATTTTAATTCGAAATATTATATAACGTGGTACTTATACAACACGGTCTACAAAAATATCTATGGATCTTTGCGAATTTATATTAAGGGAATTTCATTGGATATGTAATTGTTATTTACAGGTAGCCCTCCTAGAATACAGTTTCATTCTAATACAATAAGAAAACTACGGAAATTCTCATCTAACACGGTATACTATAGCACGGTTTCACTATGATAAGAAAATTGCGAAAATTCTCATATAACCTGGTAGTTCTACAACAGTTTCATACAACACGGAATTATGTTGGAACCTATCTACCGTGTTGTAGGAAGGATATCTGTAGGTACTTATATAATTAAAAAAAAACGGTTTCGAACCTAACCTTACTTTTTCTATCTAATGTGTCTTGTATAATGCAGCGTTTCTAAGAAATCTCCAAAACCGCGTTATACGAGGGCTAACTGTGTAGATCTCATTCCAGGCAAAATTTTTAGTTTTTCTACAACATTTACAATAATCGAGATAATTTTAAAAAACTAAGTGGTTTTTTTTTTAAACAATGCTCTTTCCATCTCCTGCAAAATTATGTATGTATAGATTCATAGTTTTCATGCAATGAAAAATAATGAAATCCAGTGGCGGCTCATGAGAATTATTGATCCCATCATCATTGGAATATTTTTTTAAAAAAACTTACGGCATTTTGATGGAAGAAAAGGGGAAAAAAATTGGTCGTTCACTAAAGATATTCACCGTTTTTTCGGGGGTTTTTTAAGAAGTGACAAAATTTTGAACTTTCCTAATACTGAAAGTATGGTGTTGAAACTTTGAATTTTTTTATAATTTTAAATTTCCAGCATTTTTTGTTAAATAAATTTTTTTGAAAAAGTTAACCCTTTAAGGTCCACACATTTTCACTAAAGAGACAAATGATGCAGTTAAAGCCACAAATCTTTCAAAATGCTATTTATAAAATTGTTGATGAATTTCTTAAGTTTTCATAGATCATTAAATTCATTAAACAATTACCAACAATAAAAATCTACCAAATACGATGATTTTCCTTTCCTTCCTATTTTTTATGGATGTGCACAATTCTCGTATACAATCATAAAACAGCTTTAGGTACAAGCTCATTTATGATGTCTCAATGAGCACAAAAGCCAAAAGAAAAATGTTTGCGCTCTGTAAAAGAAATACTCTATGACTATGGTCAACTAGAGACTATTACATTAGATTAGAAGAACCGATGCGTGTTCAAATATCATTTGGTCATCACACACACACACACATACATTATAAATATATGAAGGTAAGGGCAGAATTTTTTTTTTTGCACTTTCCACATTACAGTAAAGCTAAAAAGACAAGGTGATGGGTGAAGTGTGTCTAATGGATGTGATGCTGACTTGGTGACGTAATATTGCACTTAAAGTAAATGAAGATATTAGTGCGACGTTTGTTACGATTATATAATAGATAACGAGGTTATGTAATAGAAAGGATGTAGGGTAAAATATCTATAACTATAGGAATTTCTATAAGTAGTATTAATTCCTAATTATAGGACGGTTTCCACTACAATGAATTGTTTTTTGTTATTCGGATTTTCCCATTTTTCTTTTGATTTTCAATAAAAATTTCCTCCTAAACCACGCGACCAAATGGCTCCGTGGTGCCGGTGGTGTTATTTGGAACGAGAGGTCTCGAGTTCGATCCCTGTCTGAGTAAAAATATTAAGTGTTTTTCTCTCATACGAAGATTGAGCTTTGGGCCGAGTGGTTCAGTTTCCACTTAAAAAAAACTTCACTAGAGCCTCGAATAAATCGACGTTGGCTGAGAACTGAGGAGTTGTGGCTTCAGATAAAAAAACCCACCTAGGGTTAAGAAGGCTAAATCAATCCACGCAACCATTGGGAGACGTTTTTTCTCCCAGGTGGCAATCTCAAATATTTATCAGAAAAAAAAATATTTGATCGACCGTCCATCGATATGGTGGGACATTTTCATAGAAAACAGTTTTAAAAACATCGAATCAGTAAAATAATTTAAAAAAATCGTAGGATTGGAGTTTAGGCTTGCGATTACCCGCAAATTAAAACTGAATGATGTACAACTCCAACGATGTATAGATGTCTGAGTTTGTTACGTCGTTTATTTTTTTTTGTTCAGAATTTAAAACGTTTTCAGGCCTTCTATAGTAGCGTGTTGAGATAATGTGAAATTCTATACAAATCATTAGAATTGTTCACAAATTAATTGAAAACGTTGAGATTATTAATTTTTGAGATCAAATTTATGAAATAAACTAAATTTGTCCTTACATATCCTTTAGATTCTAAGCTACGGGATCATTGTTCGGCGAATTGTTTTTCACCAGTTATAGCTGCTTCACCGTCTCCCCCATTGACAATCTTGACAGGTCCCAATAAATTTACAAATTTTTTTTTGTTTATATATCAGCGGATCTTAATATATGTACATAATGTGATTTGATTAGAGATGAAATGCCATAAATCGGGACGGATAATGGTCTTATTTATCTATTACACGCTATACGCTACTATACACTATGCTCCTATATAGTTACGTTGTCCATTATTATATTATTAGACACAAAATAGCCCATGTTCAGTTCATCCTGTTCCATATAATATACATTTATATGTGTAATATGTTGTCTATAGTAGGTATATAAGTAGTTATGTACTATGTCGTTATGTCGATATTCATAAAAAATAATCCAGCTGACCACCAAACTCATAGTCTATTTGGTGGTAACGAATCTGAAACGGGGATAGTGATTGTGATATTATTATAGTGATGCCAGGGTCCATAAAACAAATGGTTATTATGTCGATTTTCATAAATGAAGTTCTGAGAGTTTTCCCAAGTGGATATTGGTTTCGATTGAACATCGTTAATACTATATTACATACATGTACATATATGAAAAGTCAATATATAAAAAATAAAAATAAATTAATTTTTGAAACATTTTCAAAAGGCCAACATTTTTTTATGGGAAATATATTATAAACACAAAAATTGAAGTACACATATACCGAGTAATAATATGTGCGTGAGAGGATAGTCTATAACCGCCTACAAAGGGTATATATGTATATGTATGTCTGTATATAGAGTTATAATTTATTTTCATTATTATGAAGTTTATATGACGGTATGCGTGTTCTGAATCTGGTAAACCATTTTTTTTTTGTTTGATCAATAGAAATAATTCGGGATTTTTACTAATTTATTATTGACATACTATATGAAGTCAAACATAGAAAATGGTTAGATAAATCAAAATGTCCGATAAACAATTTGTTTTAATAATGAAATATGTTTCCAAAATGTTTCTGCTATATTAAAATGACCGCAAACGTCAAACTCGTACATGCATTTATTCGTTTTAGACATGATTGGCTCTAGAGAGTTGGACCAGAAATATATTTTTTCATATCACATTTTTTTGACATGTTTCTTCAATGTTTCCTATGGTTTTTCATGTTTTCTATGGTTTTTCATTTTATCAATGATATCGTTTCATATGGAATGAATTATTTCCAGTTGGGAATCTGTTTCTATATTCGTTTTTTTTAATTTTTAAGTTTGAAACAACATTTAAACTTTCTATGGCCTCTTTTGATGTCGTATGATATATCATTTCTGATATTTCAACATCTTCATCAATATCAGATTCAATCAGTTGATTTTGTTCATCTAATAGAATATTCTAGGTGACTAGGTTCCGAAAATATAATCTTCTAGCCAATCCATCAGATATTCCGAAGAAACATTTGATAAGACCGCTAGGAAGTCTTCTGTTTTTACTCCATTAATTGAAAAATCACAATCTTCTGGTACATATTATGAAAATTAATTTAAAATTGATTTAGTCCTAATTATAGGAATTTGACTGTATTTAAGATTGATACAAAAAATTCTTAATTAAATAATGTCAATGGGTATTTCAACAAATTCATTATTAATCCACCTGTCCCGTGTAAAAGTTTGCCATTGACATTGTTATTGAATTTATTTTTAGTTTTATTTATTAAAAATAATTTTGTCCTTCGTTTCACAGTACAAAAACGGAAATTAAGCTCAAAATTGACTTTAAATGATGAATGACATAAACCAATATAGGCTGGAGGTAATATAGAAAATCAGTTCAATATAATGAAAATGAAAAATGGATTCCAAAAATATTCGGAGCTTTATATCTTTTCAAAGCTTTCTTCCAATAAGGTACAATATTTTTTTTAATTAGTTTCTTTTTTAAATTAAACATGGCCGTCGTCTACATAAATTTCTGTAATGAAATGTTTATAAATCAATTTGTAAGATTCAACCTACATCCTCTACATCCTTAAAATACGTTTCGTGTTCCGGTTTTTTAATCAGCAATCCGCCACATGAAAAACCAATAATTTGATTTCCGTTTTAGTTACTCTCTCTCTATGCGATATAGATATGTGGTGGGTAATATAAGGTAAAATCGGCTAAGCGAATATTTATGTGAAACACGTTGCGATTTTGGATGTAATTGCATTTAATTTAAAACGTGTAGGATGTATGTAGGTATTAGTAAAAGTATAGGAAAATAGAAAATTTTAAATTGTATTTTTTTTTTTGTAGATTTTATAAAGATTTTCATTTTGAGAGTGGAATTTTCACAAAAATTCTTTAAATCATTATATACATATATGGATGTGTACGGTAGAGCGCCGAATAGTATACCTTCTCAAATAATGTGCCACAGCACATGGATACCATGGATACACTATTTGGATCTAATCTGATCATTGCCATAGACCAAAAAACACCAGAATTTAGAGATCAATACAATTCCGAAAATATGGGGCAAATTCTGGCCGCAAATCTCAGTTTCTGACATTTACAAACAGCACAAAATAAGAAGAAAATGGAAGTGGATCGAACATACACTCCGAACACCTAGGGATGCCATTGTATGCGAAGCACTGGAGTTGAATCCCCAAGGTACGGCTTTTCGTGGATGGTGTATGTTACAAAGTGGAACGATAATCGGCACTCTACGGTGTAAGATTGACGTGACGTAATTTACTTAATTATGAAATTTCTTCACGACGCTGAAAAAATTGTTAAAAATCAATCGCGTTATTTAAATTGTGGGACATGGCCGGTTCCTCCCATTGAGCAAATGCCGTTCTTTGAGCGGGCGTCAAATTTATCGATCATACACCAAAATTTTGTTACAATGAGACAACCAAAAACATATTTGTCACAAGAATTAAATGTCAGTTCTAGCGTTTGACGTAGTGATACTCTATTGACAAGACCATACACATCAGAATAAGTAAAATCGCGTTATTATAAATTTCAGAACAAGTTTTTGTCCGAGTTTGTGTGTCATGATCGACTTACCTACTAGGCTATAATCTCCTCAATCCGGAATAAATTTTAGATTCTTCATGAGTCCAGTTAAGTGAGGAATTAATAATGATGCGAAGGTTTTTAATCTCATTTGAATCAGAAGGTTAAATTGTTATTACAACCCCAATTTACCGACCAAATGGCTCAGTGGATTGAGTGGTTGCCTTTAGAGCGGGGGAGGTCCCGGATTCAAGTCCGACTGGGGTAAAACATGAAAATGTTTTTCTCTGTTATGTTAATTTGAATCTGAGGCCTGGTGGTTGGATTGCACTTAAAAACAGTCATTCACTACACACTGAGACACAACGAGAAGCATATATTTGAACATCATCATAGAAGAGGATGTAGTATTGGATCTTAAAGAACCTGGAAAATCATTATTGTTAAACAGGAGAAATAACAGATTCTTAGGGCACAGCGAGTAATTGGAGGAATTTCTGATGAGAAACCATTAACGGAAACACACTGTTAATCTGTTGAATAGGTATGACTTTGTAAGGTTTGAAACACTGTAATTCATGGCATTGATAAACTATAAACTTTTTCATAATTAATAAATGAGCTTTACAAAAGCTATAGAAAAATAACGACGTACAAAAATAGCAACATTCCTATGCTCAAAGTCTGTACGAATATCGTCTGTGAAACTTATGCAAAATGTAAAGGTTCAAATTCAAAGCTCCGAACTATTTTTTTTTTTTTGTAAAACTACACACATTTCTATTCAACTTTCCTTTCCTGGTGCAAACGAAACAAATATACTTTCTCATATATACTATGTCAAAAGTCTTTCAAGCCTTTTGTAAGTGGATTACGACAACTGAAGTAAAACTTTTTTAATAAAAAAAACGAAAAAAAAAACGAAAAGATTAAGAGAGATATCAAACAAAACAATAAAACGTTATTTTACCATCGTGTAGTTATATATAAATATATATTTCATGAAATTTGCCACTTTAAAATGTTCTTAAGATAATTCTTAATTGAATCAATTTAACTGAACTTGATAAACAACAATGAAGAAGTTTTGGCAATTTTGTTGATTAAAATCTTTGCGCGTAATTTGTTCGTAAAATACACGCACCGAAAAACACCAAACCCCCTTCTCTCAACGGGGCTGTCAGCAGTCAGGAAAAGTATAAGAAAACTTGTCATTCGTTAAAGCTGACAACGATACTCACCCCCGCCCCCCCTCTCTCCGTCTATCTTCACAAACACAGAGTTATGTACACAACATAATACATATTAACAAGATCAGCGATAATTTTCTTTTATTATGATTTAGTTACGAAATGACGAATAAAAAGAGCAAAAAAAAAAAATAATAAAATAAAAACCATGTGACTTCATAATTTTACAATAGCCATAGCCACACCACCAACGCTAATGTGTGAGAGAGAGAGAGAGAGAGAGAGAGAGCAAAAAACAAAATTCAATTCTATTTTTATATTTTTGTGATTTTTTATATTGGACAGGTGGATTGATGGTTATGAAGAGATATTAGCCATGCTCTCCAAAAAAACGTATTGTAAATTTAAGTCAGGTCTCGTGTGTCCGATATAATCATTTTTGTTGTACATGTACAAAGATTTGCCGAGAAAAATGTAAAATCTGAAGGAAAAAAGGTTGGTATAGTTGGTTTAGGATCATGTTTTGGAAAATAAACGTGTTGTGAAAATCATATTACGTCTCTTTTGAGTGATTTTTTTTTCTTCTTTCTTTCTTTCATTTTATTTGAAAATTGAGAAGTGTCATTGATTCTTTTGTATACTTTATTGGTTGAACAGCTGTCAGGTACTGTACTGTACATTGTACTGTACATATACATACATATATACTACTTACCTAGTACAAATTGTAAATTCAGAATGAATAATAAAACTGATATGAAAGTTGAACCAGATACAGATGTTTGATATGGTAATGTTTAATAATAAACACAAAGCACCTATCTGCTACTGGTACATGGAAGAAAACTATCTACACATTTACATAATAAATCTTTTTATTGATATAAATACATCCATAATGTATAATATACATGTATGTAGGTATATGTACGCTCTTGCTAGAGTAAGACACAGAACTTTAGGCTACTACTTTTTACACGATCTGAGAGAGGCCTTGATATGTAGCATGGGGAATCTCATAAGATTCGCAATGGGTGCACTCGAGCTGTGTAGGAGCATAGTCCCCAAACCGCAACCGTAGTAGGGGCGACGTATGTCGGTGACCACAAGTTGTAACGCTATGGACTCTAGTTGGTCTCCACTGCTAAACGCAAAGTTCACCACCACTACTAACTAACTATTACCACGTTTACATGCAGAGTTGAAAGATCGAGTTAGGATTAGGATCGAGTTGAAAAAAGGTTGAAATTCAACTCGCGTTTATATGACACAATTCCAACTCAACCCAGTAAGAGAAATAGAGTCGAGTCGAGGATTCTAACTCCAGCCTGTAAGTGAGCAGGGATAGAAAGTGGCGAATTATATAAGGACTAAAGGGGTACATAAATGTACATATATACAGTATATTGGAGAGAGGAGTAAAATAAACACATTTTTATTGTGATGCGTAATCACTGTGAGTGATCACTAATTGAATCGAACAGTATAACATCTGTGAGTATATTGAATCGAACAGTATAGCATCTGTGAGTAAATTATGCTGAAAATCCCATTAGGTGTGAGAAGAATTTAGGAATTGTGATTCGAGCGTATAGGGTGGATTTTTTTTATTTCTTCTAATAAGTGGGTGCAAATCGATAATTGATAATGAAGGCGAAGATATAGTGCGATTTATCAAAGCCCAAAGTCTGAGATGGACAGGCCACGTGATCAGAATGCCACCGTACAGATCGCCGAAAACAATATACAATGATAAGCCACAAAGCACAAGATATAGGGGGAGACCAAAACTACGATGGACAGATGACATAAGGACAATGCATTTGAGAAACGGGCAGCAAATGGCAGAAGACCGTCCCACTTGGAAGAAAGTTGTTGAGAAGGCCAAAACTACCCAGGGTTGTAGCGCTGAAAGAAGAAGAAATCGATAATTTCTTTAAAAATTCACCATCAACTTTCTGCTACTCTAACACCCACGTTGGTAAAATAACACACAATCCAGATATCTATTTGTTAGAATTACAATTTTTTGTTGTTGCTATTTCTGTTAATATTTTATATTGTTGGTTAATTAGTATATATATTTACAATTTGATGCAAATAAACCTTAATTACACTACAACTGTAAGTTAAATGAACTAACTTAAGTATATAATATTTTCATAGAAAAAATTAAGCTAAATGTAATCATTTTTTACCGCCAACAAATTTATTCCCATCAAGATAATAATTTCTATGGGAAATTTGAAATATTTGTTATTTTTCTTACTAAATGTTTGCACTTTGACATAAACACGAGTATGATAATTATTCATATTTTCTGTTTCAGTTGTTTGCGTGCGTAACGAAATTCTTGAAATATTTATGTTGGTATTTTTGGCGATATTTTAAATTATTTTTTTTTTCTTTCATTAACAAACTTCTTATGTTTGGCCAACATACCGACAGATAAACATAAAATAAACACCCAACGAAAATATTATATGTAGATATATATATATATATATATATATATATCATGGACCATATTGTAAAATGAACATTCTTGTGAAAATATTTGTTGCTTGTTTGAGATGCAGGTGTATTTACGTGTGAGAGACATACTGATTCTAGCATCTTCTTGAACATATTTATCTAGCGACGACACTTAATGAGGATCTATAACTATATTTTTGATGTTATTAAGCATTTCAGTGATTGATTAATTTATGGGCCAAAATCACAGCACACTTATGTATGATTTTTTAGCTAAAATAAATTTTAGTAGACGAATTCTAATCTTTTTTGACCAAATTGGCTGCGGACATGTAGACAAATGGAATTCTCAACAGATGGCATTTGCCAAGTAGAATGGTCACAGTTATAAAGTAAATGAATCTCATCATTCAAGAAACCAACACTATTCCTCGGATAAGTAATGGACAAACGGAAAAACGAACATTGGCACACGCACAACGACACTAGAATAGGAGAAGCAGGTCAGATGCAAAATAACTGTACGGAAATAAAAAATTTGACACAAAAATAAAGTCCTTTTTAGAGGATACGTTGTTCTCTTGCCGAATGAATCAGAAAAATTGACTAAATTTTTCTACATACTGGACTAAAAGGAATCAGGACCATTCATCGTAAACTAATCGTAATCGTATAGCAATTTATCCTAAAGTATTTTATTTTAAGGAAGTTTATCGTTTATCGTTTATATTACAATAAATTACCTTTTGGGTAAATTATGTTACGGTAAATTCTCTAATCCAATAAGCTAAAAGAGAGAGTAATAAAAAGAGAAATTAAACAGAAAATATTAAGGTGTTTTTATACCCGTATGATGTTAATCGAAGGGTATTATAACTTTGGTACGGAGTTTGTAACGCCCCTTAATACTC
>JANSTT010013219.1:0-70661 GCA_026745375.1 Platyura marginata | reverse complement strand
TGTTTTCGTGATTTTTCTATTTTCTTTAAGGTGTGTTTATTCTCACCGGTCACCGCACTGTGACGTATGAAAATCTCGTCAACTTACTACATCTTGTGCATTATATAATAATACATATATGATCGCCTATGTAGAACAAAAACTCACTATCTACATTTTCATATTTTCGAGTTATGAGCGTTGTGTATACACTTTTAACATTGCAATCAATGAGATAATAAGTTTTAAATTTTATTTTTCTTAGTAAATAATAAAGATAGAAAAAAATTGTTTTCTACAATAAGAAAATTGAAAATTATATAGCAAATTGTTTTACAATTGTACATATGTAGGAACGTACTACATAGAAATACATACATTTAATTTAATTTTTAATAACTTGAACATTTCATATAGTTGTGAATTCGCAAACGCCTAATTAATGTCTGCTCATACTAAAAATTAAATACTGTACTATTAATTTATACCAACGCACATATTTCCAAATTTTAAAAAATTAGTTGTAATTTTTCTCAATAAACTTACCAGTGTTTTTACTGCAGTGCTGCCAGTTAAAAAAGCGACCTCACAGTGAATCATGAAATACGCTTCCATATTCTCTTTTATCAAAGCATGTTGATCAAATAATAATGGCTGTTAGAGACAAAAACGTTTTGGAGATACTACACTGTTGTCAAAATAAATAAATAAAATAATGTTTTGATTTTCTTTTAAGTTTTTTTATAAAATATTGCTGAAAATTTTCATCGTAATCCGTAATTAATATCAAATTCTATTCGTTCTTGGTGTTGAGTACTTGGATATTTTTATACCGGTGCCAAAATACTGGTAACTATTTGCCGCTTGAAATTGTTCCGTTTAGTGCTTTTTCTTCTTTTTTTGTATATACATACATACCTATGTACTTAATTTAAATACATTTGTAGAAATTAATTATGTCGGACGATGAAGTGACTTTTGTCAAAAAAGCAAATACCATTCATTATGGATCATTAGAAGAGAGTGAAAGAGCTAAACAAACATTGGAAGAAATTGAGTCTGAAGAGGAAGATTATTTCGAGCCAGATCAAAAAAAGTCGTCTACTGTTGTAGCACAAACGGGAAATGTTCACACATCCAATGAATATTTTGAATTGGAACAGGAAATGTAAGTTGATTTCAAATAAAACAACAAACACTACACACGTTAACATATTTCATTTAGCACAAAAGATAAGGTAGCACTTCTGGAAGAATTTGAAAGGAGACGTAAGGCCCGTCAAATCAACGTTAGTACCGATGATGTAGAAGTGAAAAAAAATTTACGACATTTAAATGAGCCAATATGCCTGTTTGGAGAAGGACCAGCCGAAAGACGAAGACGTCTTAAAGAATTACTAGCTAAGTAAGTTATTATAATTAATTTTTGGTTAGAAAAGCTATATTTGACTAACGATACTACAGCTTAGGTGAAAATGCCATAAAACAAAAAGTTCAAGAGGAAGAAGAGCGTAAACAATTGCAAAAAGAACAAGAAACCACTTGGTATCATGAAGGTCCGGAAGCTTTGCGAGTTTCCAGATTTTGGATTGCATTTTATTCATTGCCACGATCGAAACAACGACTTGATCAGGCAAGAGAATTGTTAGAACTTCCAAGCGCTACGAAAGCTGGTCGGATGGTTGAGTTACAAAAGAGAATTCAATCTTTGGCTCTCGAGTGTAGTCAAGTTGGAGATACTAGACCGATAAGTCATTGTTCATTTAATTATGATTCTTCTTTGCTATTAACATCAAGTTGGTATGTTGTTCATCATGATCTGCATTTGTGATCGATTCTTATATTTGGTTTTTTATACTAATAGGTCTGGTATGTGTAAGTTATGGTCAGTTCCGGATTGCAAACTTCTGCAAACCCTACGTGGTCATTCTTGCTATGCTTGCGGAGTTGCTATGAGAAATGGTGTATGTCAAGATGAAACTAATGTTGTCAGTATGGCAACTGGTGGTACAGATGGGACTGTGAAATTATGGGCATTTGGCAGTGAAGAGTCTATAGCTGATATTACCGGACATATACCGCACCGTGTATCACGATTGGCTTTTCATCCATCTGGACGGTTTTTAGGCACAGCATGCTATGATTCATCTTGGCGTCTATGGGATTTGGAACAAAAACAAGAAGTTCTGCATCAAGAGGGTCATGCGAAGGCAGTTCATTGTATATCATTTCAAATTGATGGAAGCGTGTGTGTTACTGGGTATGTATTTTTTATTCTATAACATCAGAGTTATTGACTATGAGAACTTTGGTATACCAAGTTAAGAAATTTCTGCCTGACATAATTTGGAATGAGATTCGGTTGTTAGTTTATTATTTTGGATACTAAGTATTTTCATTTTACAGTGGCTTAGATGCTTTTGGACGCGTATGGGATTTGCGAACCGGTCGGTGTGTAATGTTTTTAGAAGGTCATTTGGGATCTATATATGGTGTAGATTTTTCACCAAATGGATATCATATTGCCTCAGCTAGTCAAGATAATTCTTGCAAGGTAGGTTTTTTTATATTCCAAAAATTACTTACAATTCTTTTTTTATGTACTATTCTTCATTTAGATTTGGGATTTACGGAGGCGTCAACCAGTTTATACAATTCCAGCTCATACTAGTTTGGTGTCGGATGTAAAATATCAAAAAGAGGGTGGCAATTTTCTGGCAACATGCAGTTATGATTGCACAACAAAGGTAAGAATTCTCTATAAGTTACCGTGCTCTCTATAAGATCTATCCCTATCGTCTTGCATGTGCGAAATCTAGAATTTTTTAACAAATGTCACAGTTTTTCAAGAGTCTTATATAGTCGTTCCCTTTTAGCTTCAGGAATAATTTTTAAATTTTCATACTAGAGTAGGTACTACTTATTAGATCTGAATGCGTCATTCGCTAGTGTATTTCTCGTTCTACCAGTTCATATTAAAAGCTTAATAAAAAAAAACATTTTCTTGGTTTCGTTTATTTAAAATTAATAATTAAAAAGATAAATTGGCTTTTACTTTTTTTTTTTTTTTATTTCTGCTTTTTTCTTCTTTTATCGTGGATGAAAGTAAAGGTGATGGAAGCGATGATAAATTCGACAGACTATTTATAAAATCATTATCGTTTGGTTCCATTCTACTATTTATCTCCATACTATCATCAGTTGGTTCCACTTTTATTCCTTTCAATCTTTTCGTGTGTTTCTTTGATTTTTGTGAGTCATTTGAGATATTTTCTAATTTCATTTTAATTGTATTTGTCTTGTCACTGTTTATCAACAAATTTAATTTAGGTTTGATCTCAACTTCATCATATTCTCCATTAGTTTTATTATTATTATTATTATTCACATGTCCTAAGTAATCATCATCATCATCAGAGCCACTGTAAATTTCCTTTTTTATTTGAATCGATCTATTTGAACTTGTTGATTCATTGTCGTCTCGTTCATCTCGTTCTTGTTTGACGATGACACTTTCATGTTGGGCTGTGTTCTGTCAAAAAAAATTATTTTTTTGTCATTTTACGACTTTAGTCTCTGTCTTCAGGAGCATTAAAAGAGATCTTATGCTTTACTGAGAATTTAAGTGTCAAACATACTAACATCAATATAAATACTAAACAGTAGAGATATCAGAATAGTCTTCAGGTGAAAACAATAAATATGAACAAAAGAGATTGCTAGAAAATCCTATTTGTTAAAAATTAAGATATTGTCAAACATGTTAGAAAAATCGAGTATAGCAGAAGTAATAGATGCTTTTGTTCAAAGCAATATTCCGTTGAATAATTTATCTTTCTGTTCTTTTATAGATATGGTCAAATAAAACATGGCAACCTTTAAAAACTCTACATGGACATGATGGGAAAATTATGAGTGTTGATATATCGTCAAATTCACAATACATTGCAACTACCTCTTATGATAGAACATTTAAACTATGGACAACAGAAAATTAAAACGATTGGATTGATTAATTTTGAGTTTAGAAGAAAAATAACTTACCATTTCAATGCCAGATCTGCTACTTTTCATTTCAGGTTCCATATCTGAATCGTTTTCAGTAAACGTTCGTTTCCTTGCTTTCTTCGGCGTTAATAATGCTCTTACAGAATTCCTAACAGTTGGAGATGAGGTTTGTGTACTATCTCCATCTTTATACAGACTACCTTCTATAAACGGAATCGAATCTTCTAGGTCAAAATTTGTAACATTAACAAAAATTTCAGAATTAACCTGAAATTCCGATTTACTCTTAAGTCGAATTGTTACATTGAAAACTCGATAAATAGTAACACTGATGTGTCCCGGTGCTACATGTTTAACAATTCCCTTTAAAATCATTCCTACTTTTGGAATGAAAACGTACAAATCGGCACGAACATTAATATGTAAATTAGCAGCATCATTAAGTATTGGAAAATTATTTCCTAATACTTTTATATTTTCAACATCCAGAACAACACCACCGAGTACGGAGTCATACAGACCAATTTTTGTTTTTCTTACAGTGTCGGTTAAAGTTTCCTTAAAAGTGCTAAGCCCCCATGGTGGGAAACCTATGTGCATTGTGTTAGTAATACGTCGCACACATGAACAATCATCGTTGACATATTGTTCCAATTCTTGTTTGGTAAATTCTATATATTTTAATTTTTCCCTTCGCATTTTTACTTTGTTTTTAAAAAAATTTAAACACTTCACGTGTGTTTTACAAAATGAGCTCTTAACAACACTGTCACCTGTCAGACAATGAGGTTAGGTTATATTTAAAAATTAAACGTCAAAAACATTTAGCCCAAATAAGTGCTATATACGCGTTTTTACGTTTAATTTAAAACAAAGTGATACGGAGGTAGACACAAAGTTGTTAATATCTGAAAAACACCCAAGTTTCATATTAAATTTTATTATTTATTAGCATAAACTATAACTATACATATACATACACTATCTGAATCTGTAGTTTGACTAAACCTTTCAAAGTTGCAGTGCAGTTTCAATAAATTGTGCCTCGTGTAAAGGCACTCTTAAAATCGGAATTTTAGTGCGATACGTTCTCTCCTCTTATTCTGTCCTCTTTGTATTTGATTTAAAAAATTGTTAAAATGTCATCGAATAATTTTATTAATTGCGTATACAACTACACTACCTACATCAACAAAATTTATAAAAAAAAATTATTAATATATAAATTAACAATTTTATTAAAACAAGTTTCATCTAATAATTAAAATGGTGGTAAGTGTTTTATTTCTTCTCCTAAAAAAACAATTTAGCATATGGTTGTTCTTAATTCCGTTAAGTTCCTAAAATCTATAAGATTCATTACACAATTTTTTGTTAGGAAATTGAAGCATTTTCCGAAAGTACTTTTAATGCCGTTGACTGGATTAATTTAACCCTTCGAAGTAGAAAACCAGAAGAGGACAAAGAAGTTTGGCTTGATTACATTTAAACTTAACACTTGTTTTAATTAAAATTCCTTTAGGCTATTGTTTCAACTTTGGTATCAAAACTTCAGCTTTATGTCCAGCAAGTTAATTCGGCATTGGAAGATAATAGTCAGCAAGTTCTAGCTGTAATGCCAAAAATAATGAAAGATGTTCAAGTACTTTTATTTTAAGTATTTTTTGGTACACTTAGTAAATGGGAATGAATTATTTATAGAATCTACAATGTGATGCATTATCAATGAGAACAAAAATGTCTGAAGTACAAAATGATATTGCTAAAGTTCAAAAAAAGACGGGTGTCTGTATGGAAAAATTGGAATTCCTAGATGGACTTAAAACTAAATTAGTGGTAAACTTTTTATTAGTATAGATTTGATTCACAAAATTTTTAAAACTACATACTTAACGCTACCTCCGTTGCATTTATTGTAGACAGTTAAACAAGGCCTTCAAGAGTCCGATGGATGGGGTCGTTTAATAGCTGAATTGGAAGATTTTCTAGAGCATAGCGATATTACAAAAGCTTGTGAAAAGATAACATTTCTGCAGAGATCTTTAGAGGCTCAGGTCGGTCTTTCTGGTCAAAATGAACGACACTATCAACTTGAAGGATTCAAAAATCGTATGGAAGCTTTGGCAAGTCCTACAGTTGTACAAAGTTTTACAACTGAAGACATTGGTAAGTTTACAAATTCAATACAAAAATTATTTCCCTAAATTATTTATTTTAGAGAACTCTAAAAAACATGTAGAGATTTATCGAGTCATGGAACGTCTACCACATCTAACTCATTACTATCGAACAATTTCGAAAGGAATTTTGCAGCAACAATGGTCACATATTTTAGAATTGGCTACGAATTCAGGATCTTCAATATTTTTACGTGAATTTTACGAATATTTGCTAGAATACTGGCAAAAACATCATAAATGGTGCACAGATGTATTTGGCACTGGTTCAGGTTCCGAAGAGCCAACATTGGTATTGGCAGAATTGTTGCCAATACTAGAACCATCTCGTGAAACATCTATAAACAATTGTCTTAAGCGAAACAATGAAAAACTAATAATTTTACAAGAAGTATCAACGGCAACAATATGTTTTGGTACTGTTATGAAAAAACAGCTGGACTCTACTTCCACTAAATTATCGACTAGTTCGTTAAAATCACTGGTTTCTGCCATTTACGATTACTTTAGCGGTTTCACTGCCACCTACGTAAAAGTCGAAGAAGATGCCATTTTAAAGAATTTAACCGAACTACAATTGTGTCAATCATCACCCATGGAGTGTGTGCGATTGATCGAAAAAGCCAATTCAAAACTTTTTTATTGGAGTGAAGAATGTCTGTCCCGATGCGAATCAATAACACAAAATTGTGCTCTTCCATCGATCGTTACGATGTTTAATGTAGGCCAGTTTTCGAAATACTTGTCTTTCGGTATTTAAATATTTTTGTTTTCAGCATGTTTTTAAGAAATTCCTAGAGAATTATAAAAGAACGCAACAACAACTACAAGCAAATCGAAGCAGTGCACAAAATTGGAGCTTACTTCAAACATGCATAGCACTGTTACAAAATGTGGGCGATTTTCAAATGCAGTTGGATGATTTTAAACGAAAAATATCTGAATATTTATTAGCCATAGAAAATCAGATAGACAACAAAGGCGATATTTATTTTGGATTTAAAATAATTGAAGAAGAGAAAAGCAAATTGAAAAAATGTCTAGACCAAATTAAAACAAAAGAAGGTAAAATTTAATTATTTTTCAATAAACTTAACGATCTACGGCCATTTGGTCTCTGTATAGTTAATTCTAAGATTAGAACATCCACGAACAATGTTTTTCCTTAGGTATATTTAAATCTGTATACAATAATATAAAGCCAATATGTGAATCGATCCATTCGACGATGTTGGCAATCGTTTTTCAACCAATCGAAAATCATTTGAAACTAACGGAATCATCAGAACCGTTTATTACAAGCAATAACAATTTACCAGATTGTAGTTATGCTCCACAGGAATTTATAACCCAGGTACTTTAGAAATTCATATAATAAATAAATGTTCTAATAATTATTTTATTCATCGAGGTGGGACAATATTTACTGACGCTTCCACAACACCTTGAACCATTACTACTCTCGCCATCTGTACAACTGAAATTAGCATTGGAACAATGTGATGAAAACTATATCAGAGATATTCCAAGTGCTGATATACTGTTGTCGCTAATAGTGGATGAATGTTGTGCATTATATGAAGAGCAAATTGGACAAATATTAGAATTGGATATGAATGGTTCAAAACAACTTGCTACCGATATCGAATATTTAGGAAGTGTCTTGGAAGAACTTGGCCTGTCGTTAGATATGCGTTTGCAGCAAACGATTGTATTGCTACGAGCTTCGCCGGAAAGTTATCTAACATTGAGTTCTGGTTGTGATCCGAAATTAGTAACGGCTATACGACAAATAAGAAATATAATTTCTGCAGAATAAACAATTGTAGTAAAACTGATAATTGGTAAATATTACAATTACATAAACTACAAAATGATTAATATTTTTTTTATCCTTCGATTTCGTACATTTATTATTCTGATTAACAATTAAAAATTAAATTAGCTTTCTGATGATGTTATGAGAAATAAAAGAGATCGGCATTTATCCAAAAACAATTTAAAACTCAATTTAAAAAAAATTAACCAGTAAAGAAAGAATAATTAGCTACGCTACGGTGTTACATTATGGAAAGAACTGCTATTGTTCCTTTTCTCTCCTTTTCTTTATATTCTAACGTTTGCTACTACACTTTTTCAACCCATATGCAAGTTACTCACCTAATCATGAAACGACTTCACGGTAAATCAGCAAATACTTTTCTTTATCTCTATTCTATATTAAAGCTTTTATTATATACTCACTGTTCACGCAAGACTATTCGAAGCCCAAAACAAAAAAGGTACTAGATTTAGTACTTCTATTTGCCAAATAGTCCATTTGGATCTGATACAAAATGTAATGAGAGATCCGATCGGATCAGAGTTTGTCTTGCTGAAATCGTACTATCATAGTGTCAAAGAATTTTTGCTGATTTTTATGTGTATATAAATATTTTGCTAAATTAAAATTTAATTAGTCATATTTTATAAATACTTACGTTCGTCACGTCGTGTTACAAATTACATGTTAGTTTTGGCTATTTTTACAAAAAGCGAAAAAGAAAGAATTTCTGCAATCCAGTGTTGTGTAATTTTGTTTTCTTTCTTTTTAATTAATTAAAATAATGGAATTAGAAAAAAAAACTTTATCAGTTTTTCGGACTAATGTAATCAAATATTGTTTTCTATTACTTTGTGTATTTACATTTGTATGGCCCCATTCTGAGGGAGATATTTTACGAAAACCGCATGTTGACAACGTTTATGTTCAAAACGTAAACGATAAATTAAAATCAAAAGAATCAATTTTATTACAAATAAAAGGTAGTGATTTTATATACGCACATGATTTAGTTATAAAACTTACATTTTCGGATGCCGATTGTTATAACACAAGTGAATCCTTATCTATTATTAATAGCAACGATACAGAAATATTAGCTTCGACCAATGCCAATGAAATATATTTCAATAGTAGTTCAGCGGTATATTTGTGTTTTTTTGAGAAGAATATAGTGCGTCACATGGGATTAACTTCAAAAGTAATTCGTAAAAGGTCAGTAAGAAAAAAAAAACATAAATTAACTATAGTTATAGTACATAAATAAAATAGATACTTAACTAGTAGGCCCTATAAAAAAAACCCTTCCATTTATTATTTATACAGATTTAATTAACAGAAATTATATATTTATGTATTATACTATAGAGTAGAAGTAGATAGTTGAATGATCAATGAATAACAAGCACAAAGTACCTACTTATACGAGTACTATAATTGCATATGTACCGTAAATTGAGTATTATGTTTAAAAGATCTTTACTTCTAACAATGATGATTGCGTTTTTCTTCAGATTTTCATTGGCTCTGTAAATTGTAAACATTTTCCCTTACAAAACTACATTATTCCATGGATTATATTTCTTTATTCCCTACTATTATAAACTTCTTAAGTAATAGTAATTTATCATAAAATATATCATTTTAAGAAAAAGTCTTACTTATAATAAGTAATGCTTGCAATAAGATATACCTACATACTAAATAACTAAATTTTGCCTATCTGATTAGGCACTTTAGAAGTATTTATCATGCACTTAGTTAATCTGCATCGTTTAACTACTTAAACTTAATAGATGTCATCTAGCTAGACAATATGAAATTAGCTCATGATCTTCAAAAAATAACGTCATATCTAAATTAATATCCCAAATATTGATTTGTCCAATAAAAAAAAATTGCTTCGATACAATTTTAATTTACTAAATGTCTTTATACTCGTATGATATTAATCAAAGGGTATTATAACTTTGATGCTGAGTTTGTAACACCCCTTAATATTCATCGTAGAAAAAAGTTTTAACACCATGGCCTTTCTCGTGAAATTTAAATTGAAATATTCATGTCCGTCCGTGATCACGATGCCGGTTTATAAGATAGTCCTAGAGTAAGATTTCTATTGTTTTTGGAGCAAATAGGACAAGGTATAGGTTATAGGAGAAGCACATTTTTTTGATATAAACCATTTATTTACTCGAAATATAGTCGGGATGTAGACAAAATGAATATAATAAGAATTATAGAAAATACAAAAATGAAGATTTCGTTTCAAGACATACAGGAAAGGAGCTGCAATCAATTTAACCATTTACTCGAAAAGTATTTGGTTTACAGAAAAAATGATAGAGAATAAAAAAATTAAAATTTCATTAATATGCCAAAAAGTTCCGCGATCTACCGTTATGGCGCCATAATCAATTTTATATAATTTCTAAGGTTTTTAATCATTTGTTTTAAATTTTGAGGGTAGAAGTTTTGCAAGGTAGAAGTTTTGCAAGTAACAGTAGTATTTTGTAACATTTTGTTGTATTTTAGATATTATATTATAAAAATTTTATTAAATGAGGTCAGTGAATTTAAATAATATCTGACCATAAAAATTACGCCACGGACAATTGGTTGCCGACCGCTGAGATAAATAATAAATCTATTCTTTTATTTAAATTTAAACTAAATTGAAAATACATTTGTTTTTAGGCCTTATCGTGTAGCACGTAATAGTGATTTTAAGCAAGTTGCAAATGAACCAGATGTAAGTGAGCGAAATTCTCACTATAACGATGGAAGTCTTCGAATTGAAGGCTTTCGTGTTGAAAACAGTGATAAAGAGGCTTTGTATACAGACGATGGTGTACCGAGACTTATGAGTGGCACAAAAGTGACATTTCGGTTATTTGGCAGAGGATTTAAAGTTAACACTGTTGTTACGCTAACTGAAGAAGCACATTATTACGGTGATTCATGTTTACTACCAACATCAGGCCAATTTAAAGTCATTAATGATTCAGTTCAACATACTACCGTTCTTGTTGAACTTACGATGCCAAAAGGGGTAACATTCTTTTATTTTTGTGCCAAAAATGCCGAAGAACATGGTGCAGGTCATGTAAGTTTATTAAATGTGCCTGTTTTATCAAATCGAATATTAATTTATTTATATTTATTATAGATGTTAAATAAAACAATTCCCTTTATGCATCAAGGATCCAATGATTGGCTCCGTATCAATAGTTACGAAAGTTTTATTCCCGCGTGGGTTGCTATTTGTATAATCGTTATGTGTTTAATGTTTTCGGCTCTTTTTTCTGGCCTTAATTTAGGGCTGATGTCATTAGATAGAACCGAATTAAAGGTAAATTTAATAAGATACTTTGTATGATTATTAATTAATTAATTTTCAGATTTTGAAAAATACAGGTACAAAAAAAGAAAGGGAGTATGCTTCAAAAATTCAACCGATTAGAGATCATGGAAACTATTTACTATGCAGCATACTTCTGGGAAACGTTCTAGTCAATTCAACATTTACAATTTTATTAGATGGGCTAACATCGGGCATAATTGCCGTTGTATTTTCAACGCTTCTTATTGTTGTATTTGGTGAAATAACACCACAGGCAAGATAATTAATTGTATACCATTAAATTCCATACTGATCCATATGATTTTTTAGGCAATTTGCTCTCGTCATGGTTTAGCTGTTGGTGCGAATACCATTTTTATAACAAAATTTGTGATGATATTGACCTTTCCATTAGCTTATCCAACATCGAAGTTTTTAGATTATTTACTAGGAGAAGAAATTGGCAATGTTTATAACCGCGAACGCCTAAAGGAACTTGTTAGAGTGAGTTTTCATTTATAATATTTTTTTATTAAGTTTGAAAATGAGTTCGTTAAAAACAAATCTGCTTAAATGATAACTAGACGAAAGAGACATGATTTTATTTTATTGACAAGTTTTTCTAAAAGTCTAAATATAAGTAGTTGAATCAATATCTTCCTTATTCCCAGAACTATTTTCATTTTTGTACAAATTTTTTTTAACAAAATATTCTGAAATGATTAGTTAAGAAGTTATGTGACGGTATTGTGTTTATCCATTTTCGTTTTAGATAACCAAAGACGTAAATGACTTGGATAAGGATGAAGTTAATATTATATCCGGAGCGTTGGAACTACGCAAAAAGACTGTTGCCGATGTTATGACTCATATCGAGGATGCATTTATGTTATCATATGATGCCATTTTAGATTTTGAAACCGTTTCTGAAATAATGAAATCTGGTTTTTCACGAATTCCCGTTTATGAAGATGATCGCAAAAATGTGTGCACATTATTGTTTATCAAGGATTTGGCATTTGTTGATCCTGACGATAATACTCCATTACGAACATTATGTGAATACTATCAGAATCCATGTCATTTTGTATTTGAAGATGTTACATTAGATGTTATGTTTAAGCAATTTAAAGAGGGGCTTAAGGGTCATATGGCATTTGTACATCGTGTTAATAGTGAAGGGGATGGAGATCCATTCTATGAAACAATTGGTTTGATAACATTAGAAGATGTAATTGAAGAACTTATTCAAGCTGAAATTATGGATGAAACAGATGTATATACGGACAATCGAACAAAAGTCAGACGTATTCGAACTAAAAAACAGGATTTCACTGGTTTTGCTGAACGACGTGATAATAATCGAATTCGGATTTCACCTCAATTAACATTAGCTACTTTCCAGTATCTAACCACATGTAAGTAAAAAAGGATTTTTTTTTTAAATATTATTATTTGTGTACTTACTCCCTACATGGACACTTTTTTACAAATTTTGAATTCTTATGTTAATTGTTTTGCAATTTGCTTTATTAATTAAGTGAAGGTAGAAAAAAGCTATAAATTTTGTTTCTACTGGAATGTGTATTTATTAGCGTAATAAGACTTTGAACCTTCCATAGGTTCAATATAAAAAAAATTATCCGATTTAACATAATATTTGTGTATCACACACTATAGGAGAATATGCATGTCCGTCAGTGATCTTTCAGAAGTCGGATACATGCTATAGAAGTGTACTTATTGATCCTTAATATATTAAATATGTATTGTTATAGCTGTGACCGCTTTTAAATCTGACACCATATCAGAAACAATACTTCGACGTCTTCTAAGTCAAGATGTGGTACATCATATTAAATGTAAAGGAAAGGACAAACATGATCCTAGCATGATCATATATCAGCAAGGAAAACCAGTTGACTACTTCGTTTTGATATTAGAAGGTCGTGTTGAGGTAACCGTTGGACGCGAAAGTTTAGTTTTTGAAAGTGGACCATTTACATATTTCGGCATTCAAGCTTTAGTACAAAACATTGGAAATGGTAAGTTATTAGGTGACATACCAAAAAATATAATTATTGTTTGGTTTTTGTTAGCTGATTCACCACAACAAGGTTCATTGCAATCTTTAAACATGGATGCTTTGTTACGCCATACATTTGTGCCAGACTATACCGTTAAAGCAATTACGGAAGTATTTTATATAGCAGTTAAGCGAACATTGTATTTAGCAGCAAAACGTGCGACACTAATGGAGAAATCACAAAAATTAGGCGAGCTAGGAAGTAACGAACCTATTGACGATGAGGTCGAGAAGGTAACTTAAACATTTTCTGTACCATCAGTGTGTGTATGTCAATTCAGAATTGTGTTAAATTTAGGAGTTTCAAGAATTTATTGAAGATGAAGAATGAAAAAGATATTTGAAGAAAGTTTATGGTTCGTATCATTCATTTTTATTATTTAGCTTTTATTATTGAACTATTACTTTTATTGTTACTGTTCTTGTTTGTTGAACATTGGGCGTCGTTGCGATCTTTTGGTCGTTATGCAATACATAGTTGGTCATTAATAAAATGTTACTTCCACCTACTTATATGAAAAATAAAAGAGAAGTACTTATTTGTTTGATATTTAAGAAAAGTTTTTTTGCGAGCTAGCGCTAAAATGTTATGTTTTCTACGTGTTTCACTTAAAACTAAAAAAAACTAAGTTTTGTGTCCGCTCGCACACAATAATTTAAGACCCCACAATGACAATATTGAATAAAATTCTGTCTTAGAGAGGTTTCCGTCGTTTTTACTACTACTTAACAGTATTTATATTATTATTATAATGACAATGACAGAAAAAGGTCTACAGAATAATATTTGCTTTGGACAATTAACTAGGCAAATTGTTTCCGCAAAGATATACCTATATCCGAAAATTGTTGTCAGAAAATGTCATTTTGCACTTCAATGTTTCGATTATTTACTTTATTTTTGAACTATAGAAAATTTAAATCTAAAATAAAAATATATCCATAGCTTCTAAACTCTCTGGATGAAGATGATAGAAGTATTGGTACTCATACCGCAAATTTAAATGCAAACACACCAAGAACGAGTAAGCCGTCAAGTAATGCGCCATCGCCAACACATAAAGTAAGATAAATAGAAAATTCTTTTGAAATATACAGCCAATACTAGTTTTATTGTTGAAAGGAATCGGTAGCGAACAATGGTACTTCTATATTTGCCCCACTTACGGTACATGCATCCCATCAGCCAGGCATAAGTATACCAAATCAATCGTCACCAATAAAATTACAGATAGACGATTCAGAAGCACCATTGTTGCCGCAAAAGAAGTTTTAACGTATGTTGTACACCATCAAGTATAAATGGCGTAACGTACTTAAAAAGTTTTTAATTAAAAAAAATTTATTCTATACTTAAAAGAATTTTAAAAATATGCTTTAAAAATGATTTTCGTGATTTTTGTTATTTTTTTAAATTTAAATTATTTGCAAACCAGTTAAAATCTATATTATTAACTTAAAAAAAGCTATTAGTACATATAGTCGTAGGTAGTATATATTTCGCACAATTAAACACTAGTGAATTGAGAAATGGGAATTTTTGAAAAATCAAACCGTTTGATGGTAGATGAATGTAGTATTAGTTTGTTTAACTATTTTTTTAAAAGTTTGGAACAAATCCAAATCCAAATTCACGCGACAAGTGTCTTACTCAGCAATTTTGGTTTTTCAAAAATATCACCATTTTCGATCTACACTGCTGAACACGACAAAATTTCTGTGCTATAATTTGTAGAAAAATTCTTTATATCATATGAAATGTTTTGAGTGGAGTTTTTGCTATTTTGTTTTTATTTTTATATATAAAAAAAGAAAAAAAATAATTAAAAAATTTGAGGACATGCGACTACAGTTAAGTTTAAAATATTAAAAAAATAATAAAATGTAAATGGTACAAAGTTCGCATATTATCCCAAAAAATTGATACCAGTTACCAAAAAGTATGATTCATTTTGTGGCATTCTTGTTTGTAATCGAGATCGTATTATAAGTGAGGTATATAGATTACAAAGTAAAAATATATATAAATTTTGTATGTAACCCACGTTGTATGAGTTCATTATATAATTTTGTTCCAATTTTTTTTATAAGCTTTTTCTTAAATGCATTTTTAGGCTGTACCTGTTGAAAGTATAATGTAGATTTCAAATAATTAAAATGATTATCGTAGTGTTTTCTCAGTGTTCAGACGATTTATTTTAGTTAAAATTTATCTTTGGTTCAATTTATCATGAGGTGCATTCCATAATTATTGAAATGTTTTTAGCTTTAGCAGCTTTTGTTATACATAATGTAGGTATTAACTTTAAGAATAGCTTTAAATATTTAACCATAAATTAACACTATAAAAACCATATTGATTGGAAATTTTATGTGAAAAAATTTGATCGATTGTACCTCACTCATTTTTATATTTATTTAATTTCGGCAATTGTGTTCTATCGTTATTCATAATTTTACAAATCATAATGCATGTATGGTTTGCTATACGTTCAATGAATCAACCACATCGGTATTGTCTATATACCGGAACGCACAGTTGTCATTTTCTCTGAAGGTAATTTTTCCATGAGCGGTAAGTGACATTTAGAATGATGGTATTGATAACAAAACCAAAATTTAATTCGAGAAAGTGATTTTTTTTAAATTAATAATATTTTCTTAATAATTTAAAATTTGCATATATATATACAATTTCATATGCATTTGATATTTTACTAATATTAATAGTGAAATATTGTCATTAGTATATCGTCGGCCTGTATTCACAACCTTCTATGCATAAAAATCGGATTTTTCAGGAAGCGGAAAAACTCATTTATTCCTAAAGTAAATGCATATTTAAAAAAACATTATTTATTGTTCTCATTGAGCTTCCATACTTTTACAATAGATGTATCTGTGGTAATAAAAATGCGGTTTTTCAAAATTTGTCGAAAAGCGACGATATGTAAGTAAGGTTACTGAGTATGATTTGAAATTGCCTCTCTTTTATACTAAAATCAAACCAAAAACGCTGACAAATCGTCATCGTTTAGTGTCATAATAGTTAAATGTTGGTCCATTAAAGGACTGGGCTATCAAAATAAAAATACAAAATTTTTCGAAATCACTAATCACTTTCCGCACTATGTCGATTTTAATAAAGTTGCATTTGGTCTGCCCTATTGATCATGCGCTTGTGTCAAAAAAAAAACGGTTACAAATTTACAACATAACAAAAAGTAGAGATTAAAATGTCAAGACCGCGTTATACGAAACTTCAACCGGACAAAGGACGTCCACAATTTCAAAACCGCGTTATACAAGTACCGTAAGTACCGTGGACGGGTAGAGGGATTATTGGCTGATGCGTAAAATTTTCTATTCTATTTAATTATTTATTTATTTATTTTATTAAGGGTGTTTGAGCACAGAAAAGATATTGAAAAATCTGACGATTTGAAGAAAACTGATTATTCACTACGTATGTAAATTATGTATTTCTAACGATAAATTGTACCTAAAGATAAATTAACATTTAAGTATGAGATCAATTTAATTTAAGATATTTATAATGCAGACACGAACATGCATTTTTTATAGAAGGAATCACTTACATTTGATGTACCTAGTGATAATCAGAAGTGATTTCAGAATGCGCTCCCTAAATGGAGATTTTCTCTTTATAATATTTTTGTTTAGTTATGTAAATAAGATGGTAATCTTAGAATGGATTCCATTTAATATCTGAAACTTATTCAGAAACATATTAAATGATAATCATTTGAGGTGTTGAATAGTTTTATTCGAAAGATGTTTATTAATTAAATTAGAAGGATAAAAAAAGAAAATCCAGAGTTCAAAAAAGAAATCAAACAAACTAAGTGGAAAAAAAAACTAAAAATTAGATTCTGTAAAAATAATTGGGTGAACATATTTGATATCATATTAGTTTAATGTTTCCATACATTAAATTGAAACCGTTAATGAAATAACCAAAATCCATGACAAATCAATAAAACAATTTTATAGAAAGTTTTTAATATTTATACTTTCAGATGTTTAATTTAAATTAAATAGTTAAACAAAATCCAGGTAACATGATTTACGATAATGATTAGTTTTCTAAGAAATCTACATTTGCATTAGTACATTTTCTCTAGTAAAAGTAGTTATTAGAATAAAATAAAATTGGAACGTTCAACCTGAGGGTTAATTACATAAATACGAGTAGAATTTTTTTTTAGGTTGGTATCGCAGAATACTCAATTATACATTTTTAAGATATATATAAAGATAAACTAAAAAAAAAAAACTTAGATGCAAAAGTAGTCTATTCCATTTTAAAATTGAAGTTGTTTTATGGTAATTTTGTTGACCTTTCTTTAAAAAATAAATAAAAATTTAAAGTGCTTTGTGGTTTTTTGAAAAAATTTTAATAATCAAAGGTTATTATATCGATATTGTTATTATATTGGATGGTTGTTTTGCAAAAGGCAAAAATACCTATGAAGATCTAGATCTAGACTATGAAAGTACTTAGGTACAAGATTCGAAATAAGTCTGACATAACTTGAAACCATCTTTTTTATAGACGGATGATTGAAACTATTGAGTGTTGAATTTTTTTTATTAATTTTCATAGTGTTTTTTTAGATTTAAATACAGGGTGTTTTATATTGAACAAAAGTTTAATTATTTTACAGGGAAATGTGCATATATATTTTTTGTCCGTTTTGAAACAATTTATTTTAATTATTGTTAAAATTACGTATGGAAAATTTGTTAAATTTTATTATAGATATTAAAATAGTAAAAGATGAAATTTTGTAAAATGTTTAAATTTTTCAAAAAACCATAGAAATGCATGTCTTGATCTATCTCAACTTTGTACTTTTTTTCATTTTATTTATCTTGAATTTACGACAATGTTTTTATTGTTCAACTAGTTATACAGTCGTTTCATCATTGCTATATAGTTAGCATTAGCCTTAAATTAGCTTAGGTGATGTATTTTTATAAAATTCGCATACAAATATTATAGTACGTTTTCGTTCACTTTGAACGGAATATTCACAGACACATTAAACAGCGACAAATATACCTAGTTATTAAGAAGAAAATGTTACATTATTTATAAATAGTAAGCAAAAAAGGTTTGACTGAATACTTAGAGTAAATATATATAAAAAAAAAACTAAGTATTTATCGATTTATTATAAATACAGGGATTATAAGTGATGTATAAAGCACATTTGTAACTTCTTCTAAAATTAATTGTTGTTATGACTGAAAATGGTCAGAAAAGTTAGTATTTTTTTTTTAATAATTAAATGAAATAGACTAATTTTGTTTCTAATGTATTTTTAGCCTTACATTACATTAAAAAAAAAAATTTTAAACGAACAAAAATACAAACGATACCAAATGTTTAAATCAAAATATAAATTACTTAATTAAATTCCTCCAATTTGCATTTAAAATGTCTCCATTATTACTGTGACAATTTGACAAAATAGGTTAAGTTAAAAAATATCACAAATTTTTTCATAACATAATATTTTAATCCTTTTTTCTATAATATTACATAATAGCTCTATATGTAAACGACTAAAGTCATGAAATTATCTATACACCTACCTAGAGCATATACAAAATGGTAAGCAAGAATTCAATAGAATGATATAAAAAAAAATGTTTTGACTTAAATCAACTTAAGCCTTTTTGTTTTTTTGCCACAGATATTTATTATTATTACAAATTAACAATTGTACCTAAAATTCATGTTATATATTTTTTTTTCTTTATTATTATAAAAATGTACTTAAGTACTGTTAAAATTTAAAATTATATTTTATTAATTGAATTATAAATACTTAAGCCAATGCATATATATGAATTTCTATAATTCGAAACTTAACTTAAAATATCATTAATATTAATATTTAAATTTATTGAGAAACTTCCTTAATTTATTCTTGTATGGAATTGATTGTCAAATTTTATTAAAAAATAAAACGAACAATAAATTGAACATT
Organism: Platyura marginata; assembly: GCA_026745375.1. Taxonomy (NCBI): domain Eukaryota; kingdom Metazoa; phylum Arthropoda; class Insecta; order Diptera; family Keroplatidae; genus Platyura; species Platyura marginata. Next base: position 51,226 of record JANSTT010013219.1, on the reverse strand, counting down.
ATTTATGATTTTGAAGCAAAAGGGTATATACGGGACTGTTATCATAGGTACACTACACTATTAAGCTTCAGTTGTGCGATGTTGATCTACATGCAAGAAATCATGATTACGAAGTCGTCTAGAAGGCTGACAGATAACACCTTTATTTCACTATTTATGTTAACAAAAAAACTATACTATAGAAGAATTTTAAAAGAAAATTCACAAAAGGTTGCAATTTGGTTTCTATTTATAAAAAAGAAAAAGAAAAAGAAAAGTAAATTAAAATATTTTATACAAAAAATGAATTTAAATAATATGGGGGACAGCTATCCCACTATTTTGCTACCAGTAGGATTTTATATAAATATATATTAAGTGTAATCTGAATTATACTTAAATCAGTTTAAATAAATTTTAATCCCTCGACAATTTAAATGTTCTTTTCTAATCCGTATGTATTCACCTATAGACCTAGTTTATTTAGTTTTTGTCATTAAATCCGATTACAAAATGCAACTAACTACTGTAATAATTACAAATAATCATAACGAATATTCAACTTTGAAAAACTACTTTAGTTGTGTGCAAATAAGTACATAGAAAATACTTTCACCCCTTTGTACCATAAAACTATACAAAAGAACAAAATCCAATTATGTGTGTATAGAACTATTGTCAATCTGTTTAATATTGAAGTAGGGTTCGAAATAATTCCCAATTGACTGAAATATGTTTATTGTCACCTTCACTATTAATATATTATTGTTATTTAATAATAATATAATAATGATTTGCATAATATTAAAGTGGCCTCTATTGTACGTACATATATTTTGATAGTAATATATTTAAAATTTATGTTAATATATGATTTACATGTGTAGTGTATGCAAATTCATATTGATTATGTATGTAATTAGGATTACAATTTATTTTCTATAGATAGATTTATTGTACAATGTACTGTACAGTACATAGGTAAGGCGCCTCTAATAAGGAGCGGCATACTAAAAGCAAAAGGACTATTATGGCTAGTATTTTTTGTAAACAGAAAAACATTAAGAACTCATTATTTTAGAAAATGTAGTTAGACCTTTTATGGTTAGAAAGGCAGCATAGCCCAACTGATCAACAAAATACACAAAATATACAAAAAAGTTGGATAATAGTGGATCACAATTTTTGATCCATCGTTAACTCTTATAAGATGCCCCATACTAAATAACAATAAAATGGTAATTTTCTCACAATTCTTATATGAAATTAAGAAAATATTGTAAATACAAAAAAGTTTTTGAAGATTACCATTAAAGCACCATTGATAATAACGTCACTAAGTTCTGTTCAAATCCCTGTCTGACATCCATTATTTTCAGGGGTGCTTTTGTAGTACTGTGTCCTTTTCGAAAGCCAGCTTGAAAATTAAATAGGAGATTATTAAAGCGAGAAATTTATTTCTTTGTCAAAATTTTAGCAACTTTTGAAAAAGCAGATAAGATACTAATGGCATAGTAGTTAATTAACCCTCTAACTCTACTAATTTTAATAATTAAAAGCCACTTTTTTCGATCAATTTTCACTTTATAGGAAAAACAAAACGTTCTGTAGCGAACGATCACACCAAAACACAGAGCTATATTTTAACTACACACTGGACTGAGCGATTGCCGCAAATTTTGAATACCTCTGTGAATTACAGCTCGTCTAGAGGCGGTCTGGGGAGTTACAGGGTTAACTTGGTGAGATTTTATATTTCTGTAAAATGGTAAAATTTTAAAAGATGTCGTTGGTCAAATAGATGCGTTAGAACAGGCGAGTTATAACTGGTAATAAAGTTACGATAAAAATAATTGGAATTCATCATTCGCTTGTGCTAAAAAAAAACGGTTGAAATAATATTCTTTTGCTTTTAAATGTTTAAAACGTTTATTAAATTTACAACATAACGAAAAGTAGAGATTAAAAGATATTTTATTATTTTATTTTTTCGTAAACAAATAATATGACTAGAAATTAACAACGCATTTAACACATTTTTATTTGAAATCTTATAAATAATTAAGTGTATAATACAGTCTTATATAACATTACTTAAGGGCGCCAGATTATAGTAAAAATACTTAGTTCCTATTAAGTTTTAGTTATTTCTTAATTGTTTTATATATGTTTATGTTTTAGCCAGAATTTAGGAATTGTGTATAGACAAAAAAATAATTTATATGTTAGATAAAACTAGAACCTAAAAATCAGAACATTTCTACAAAAAAAAAGAGATCAGTAGAAACTCGAATGACATTTTTTTTCCAATCTGACACCTTAATTTAGCATACAATTTTCTATAAAAAGAGTAAATGATTGATTTAAGAAACATTCTTAATTAATAACTAAGCAGTGTAAGGTAATTGATGTCCACTATAGACCGAAAATAAATCATTTGTATTATTGTACTGAGCTAAGTTACCATTTGATTGGAATTGATTTGAATTCCATGTATTAAATAAAGATGAATTGGAGGTGTTGAACTCATATTGTCCATTCACATTATGTTGTTCTTTATTGTTGTAGTAACATGAGTATATATTTGATTCTAACAATTCATGTTTATAATTTTCCATACCATTTCCTTCACAGTTATTGCCAAAGAATTGATTATTAATATCACTACAACCATTATATAGAGGTTGCACTACTTCTGGCGTAATTGGATCCGTTTGAAATGTTAGGTAAGCTTCTTCAAATAGACTAGATGTACTTGTTAAACTTGATGTATCATCACAACTTTCATATTTAATATCACTAATTCCGGCCTTGTTTAGAATATTTGAATAATTCTTTTGAATTGTACCACTTTCTAAATCAAGCAATGTAGAAGGAGATCGACTTGACATAGATGAGTTATGTTCGGTATTATTTAAATTGATATTGTAATTTGATCGAATTGGTTGGTCCAGTTGAAAAATCTCTTCGGGATAAAATTGATCGCCAAAACTTACGGCCAATCCATTATAAAATTGTGATGAATCTTGATGTGAAATCGTTGACTCTGGATAATATGAAACGAAATTGGATGTGTACAATGATTGATCCTCTGAAGCTTGATATTGACAATATGATGAGCGATTGTTGCACGTTAATGAGAAATTAATGCTTGACTTAACATTTCCATATGTTGTATTAGATGAAAAATTTTCTTTCGATAATGAATAATTGCTGTCATTGATTATGCCACAGGTACAACTGAGAGTTACGCAATTACATTTTAATTTTGTTATGGAATATTTTTGATTTGGTTTTGTTATTTCTCCTTTGTTAGAACGTAGTGTACACAACTGAGAAGAAACATATTATTTCAGAACATTTTTTAAATTAACAAAATTATTACTTTTGTATTTAAGGCTGCATCTCTTGCTAATAGAACTGCTAATCCCCGTATTCTTTTACCAGTGCCACCAACAGCTCGTCTAGATTCACTTGATCCTTTTGCTTCTGGCCGAGGATGATCATGAGCACCTTTTGCTTGAAAAAAAATTGCATTTTGTGTATGACGCCAAAAATGTGTAACCGGATAACCACAATGTCCCCTACAAGGTTGGATTTCCAGTCTTCCGTTGCAGGTTCTATCCACACAAAATTATTTTTTATTAACTAATAATAATAACTTTTTTTCCTGTTTCTAAATAAAAAATTGAGTAGACTAATTACCTATTAGGACATGGCTTTCCCTGCTGTTTCTTTCTTGCCTTATCACAAATAGCTGGACGTAAGTGTATTCGATCTCCATTTGGCAATTTGCATCGTACGGTACATAACAGTACTCCCAAACAACTTTTTTTCAAAATATTAACATTATGATTGTTTGTATTTCGCATTGCCCATCCAGATGAATGACGTTTGGCCTCTTCATTGTTTGCAGCATAAACAAGACGACAATGTCCATCTGCCCATTCATAGTATTCATTGAAATCTGCTTCAGGTATTTTTGGAATTACTGAATCGTTTATGTCCCAATCGATTGTCATTTTAAGATTTAAGATTGATGTATCAAATCTAAAATTAATAAGGATTTAAATTACAAAGAATTTTTTTAAATATGCGGAATTCAATTTGGGATTCTTCGCATATTGTGGAAATTGATAATTTTGAAAATAATTATGTAATTTCATTTATAGAATAAGAAAATTTTCAATTTTATTTTTTACATAATACCTATTTTTAAATTTTATTTTTAGTCGGTAACATAATTTTATTTATTTGGATATTTTTAAAGACTATTTATTACTTAAAAATTTCTAATAACGTGGCAAAATTATACGCAGCGGATCTCAAAACAGAATTTTTTGGGCCATTACACATATTAAATATCAGTAATCTATAATAACTTAGTAAAATTTATGTGGTGAAATTCTATTTAAAATCTATGAATTTCACCTAAGAATCGACGTTAAAATATGATATTTTAATTTAAAAAAATCTACATAATTAATTTATGTAATTAGACGTACTTATTAGATAATCTCTTTAGGTCTATAATTAAGAAAATGTGAACGGATTGTCAATTATACATACCTACAAAATGATTTTGTAATGATTTTCCCCTAACATAATTTTTTTCAAAAATGGTTATTTATGAAATCTAGTAATTTTTGATATTTTACAATTTACACAATGAAATGCTATCTAAAAATATTTAGTTTTTTTTCCCTCCTGAAAAATTTGAAAAATGAGGATTAGGATCTTTTGTCATCGATATACAAATACAAAATACACAAAAACTTACACTTAGAATATATACACTAAGAACTCAAGAAAATAGAAACGATCATTTAAGAAAAATTCGATTTTTCAATAAAAATTTACATTTTCCGTAGCTGCGCTCAGACACAAAATAAAGACCCTGTATATATAAAACAATGTTAAGTAAAAAGCACACACAAAAAACAAGGCTAGCGCATACTTTATTATTTGAATATAATTGAATAGGTCCTAAAGAACTCCTGAAGAAGATATTTATATAATTGACGTTAACCCAAAAATAGATGATTTAAGGACCCAAAGTTCGTTTCTGTCTATTAAATCTTTTATCTTATCACTTGTAAGTAGAGTATAAAAATATCATGATCTTTTCAAAAATATTTAAATTATCAGATATTTTTGATATTTATCAACGATATTTTTTGCATGCAATTTTATGTAAAAATATATTCTTTTAAAGATGTTATTAAAAAAACCAATAAAGAAGAAATAATCTACGACTTTGTCCGTGTCTGTTGCTTCTCTAAATGATTAAAAACCCTAGAAATGACATAAAATTGATTGTTGCCTCATAACGGTATCTCATGGAACTGTTTGATCTATGAATTAAATCTTGAATTTTTGTATTCTCTATCATTTTTGTATTCATTTTTTCCGTAATCCAAATATTTTTCGAATAAATGATTAAAAAACGTAGAAATTAATTACGTCATAATGGTAGGTCGTGGAACTTTTTAGTCTTTAAATGATTCTGAATCTGAAATTACTCTAAAATCTGACTTTCCTAATTAATTTATAAAAAAAGTGATATATCATAATATATACATAAGTATGTATATCGGCTTATCATTTGATGTATATCATATCCTTTGAATCCTGCTCAATTTTAATTTGAAGCACGGATTATGTATATGTACAAATTCTCAAATTCCCGCTGACTTATAGAGGTAAACATATATTCTAAACTTCAAATTATCTATCAGATAAGTAAGTACTTACCAGAAATCAAAATTGTGTATACTCTATACTTTAAAAATCCAGGATAAGTTCCTCCAACATATTCAATATACATATCCAATAAGGTAAAAGATTTAATCCAATTTATTAGATATGATTGATTAGCACTGTTTCAGTTTCAGTTTATTTTCATATAAATAAAATTCACCTATAAGGCTATGTATGTGAATATTGAAAATAATTAACATTCGAATGTTACAAGTAATAAATAAAAAAAAATCGTTTTTATTAATTACACTATAGTCTATTGTTACAATATAGGAAAAAATTAAACTTGAAGTTCTCTCTAATAAAACTTAACTCAATCCACAATTTATCATTTTAGTATTTTACAGTTATTTTTTCGCACAGTTTTTAAACTTTAAAAAAGTTTGCTTTTATTCACCTTTTTTATAGTTTTTTTCTCGCAAATTTCCTTTATTTCACTGACGCACATCCGACAATATAGGTAGTGACGAGTGAACTGAAATAGGGAAATTGATCAACAATTGAATAACATAATAAAGCTTTTTCGGTTACATCCCATTTCAAATAAAAACCACGCCTTTCAGACTTTATTTTTGAAATAATAGCCAATGAAATTATTTTATCAAAGGTTAACGGTTGTCAGTTTATTGGTGGGATAATTTTTCGTGGGAAGGTTGTTTTTGGAATTCCAATTCAAATTCCGTTTCACCACAAAGTACTAAATTTTTTGTATACCTACTTATATTTGAATGCAAACCTAATTAATATCATAATAAGTATCTGGTATGGACAATTAAGTAAATATAAAAGACCTTAAAATTGAGTTCAGTTGGATAGAGAATTAAATGTTTGTTCAATAATCTCATTTAATTATGATAAATATAATGCTGGTTCTGTATGTACATGTAGGATTGTAGGTGCATACCTACTTTAAATAGTAGTGATGTAGTCTCCATCGCAGAAAATTAGATTTCAGATTGGAATTTTTCTGTTAGACTTGTATTTTAATATAATTTTTATATAATAATATTTACCTAAGTAGATCACATGTTTGTCACATTAATAATTTATTGAGTTTGTCACATATAAATTTGAAAGTATTGTGTTTATATTAAAAACAATATAAATAATTTTGAAGGAAATCGTATCGCGAGCGAAACGAGCAAACAAAATTTTCAATTTGTGTGTAGGAAAGACCTAAGTACGATATACAAATTCAATTATAATGATTCGGCGTTAAATTTGAGTTCTGAAAGCCAAGAGAGTGGTTTCAATAGAACAGAACTATATTACACAATTGGAAGCATACGGTCAGAAAGGATTAATACGGTCGTTCCATGAGATTTTAACTTCCCGTATATTTATTTATAACTATTAATTTTGAGATTATCGTGCATTTTGCATTATGTTTATTAACGTCGCCTGAAAGCCTCCCGAATGTCGAGGGTCCACATATTTTGCATCATTTTTTGTTATGGTAACTACTCCCCTGACTTTTTCATTAACATTCTCAAGCTCAAGGCAGCTAAGAAAATTCAGCTCGGCATGTCGATTTTGAGTAATTTCTGCTTACTAGACAATTTTAGCAGGAATTCCCATCTATCAATTTGAAATCTTACTAAAAAACATAGGAAAAGGTTTTAAACTTCAACAACAATAATTTTCAAAATTTAGTAATACTCACAATGACTTGTCAAAATAAATGTGTAAAATGTCAGCAATTATTTGGTTGAACAACATTTTATAGGTAAGTTGGATTCATTTGATAGTCAGAGTCGACCGGCTAAAAACTACACAAAATCGACATGCGGTGTTCCGACCACTATTTATCACTCTCAATTTTTAATTATTGATCTCCTTCTATTTTGATTTTAACTAACAATTTAAAAAAATTCCTTTTTTGAGAAACATCAAGGATTAATATTTTTCCTTCAATATTGTGGGTTTCGCCTATGTATATATATAACAGAATCATTAAAATTTATTATATTTGGAAAAACTATCCATTATTGCTTTTGAGAATGCAATAGCGTGACTTTGGATTTCTAAATGGTGGTCACGTGTAGATTTTAATTGATCATCAATTAATTTCTATTTCATACGAACGATTCTACATCGCACAGTTAATACATGGAGTAGGTACCAAGTTAACATATTTTTATAATATATATTGATTATTCAATTTTATATGGTTATAGCATCCCTAATTTTTATAATATTAGTACCTATCTCTTTTTGTTGATACATCATACATCATACATCATACATGCAATGAATGTACATAATTGGCAGATGTAAAATGTTGCGCAATGAATGCAAAAATATTTTTTGTTGTACAATTTTAATAAACGTGTAAGAATAATAATAGAAAATACATACACATTCTCTGCAATTACAATTTTGGTCAAGTTCTATTTTCAAAAGGCCATCATCAATGAATAATTAGAGATGATGGGGAACTAAATGTATGTATAATGTGGAAGAATGATTAGCAAAAAGGAAAAGAAATAGAAATAATAGTTCATTCTGCTAGATTTAGATATTTCACAAATGAGCAATGGCCAAATAGAGAATAGTAGGTGATGGATCGATTGTTATAAAGAGGATCTATCTACATATGTACCTACAATTTGACAGAAATTTAGATGACCGAAAGTCCGAATATGTTTTTTATCATGATTTCCTCTTTTTTTGTCGATTTTACTTGTACATCTGTGTGCTGAAACAAAAGTCTTTACAGTCTATATTTTACATGAGGATCGAATCTACAATTGATCGTAAGGGCCGGATAAATAAGTTTTTGTGTAATTTGAGCATTATATTCTGGCTCTTTGTTGTAGTATAAAGAAGCAAGCAACATAAACCCTTTTCTTTACAACATAATAGAAAAAAATAACATTAAGTTTTTATCTAATGTATTGCATACAAGGGCAGGGATATAGCATTTGATGTATCATATGTATGTATGTATGTACAAATTGTACAATGTCAATTGTTAAAAATATAACTTTGTGACACAAATGACGATTAAATAAATTTTCCGTTAAAAGTTATGATATTATCAGCGAGTGATCAATTCAACGAAAAACCTATAACACTCTACTACAATAGGAACCAAATTTTTTACATTCATTCACATAATATATTTTATCAAGATTATAAACATAAACTGAAAATCTATATGCAATTACGTGCGAGATTTTTATCCAATGTAGCACTTTTTATTTCAAAATTACAGACTAAATGTTAAGCAAGTTATTCACGAAAAGGTGATAAAATTAAGAGGTAAACCCTAAGTCAAAAAGTGTGAGAAACTAAAATCATATAAATAGGGTAGATTGAAAGTGTAGATTAAGGTGGTTTGCTCTAAACGAGGGGATAATTTATCATTCATTATCGTTTACTCTACCCACAATTTATCTATATATAGTATATGTATATCTAGTAATATAATGAACAGACACACTAAACGACTAAACCATCCTTTTAATCAACTACTAACAAAAGATTTTAAAAACCACATTAATTCCATCATTTATATTATAAAGCTATGCCTTTTTAGGTTTAGTTTGTATATCGTACATCCTTGTACGTATATAATTATTAAAATACGTTTGTTGTTTGTTATCATATCTAAAATAGATATAAATCTCTAATTAACAAATAATACAAACACAGCACCACATATGATGTTTTGTTCCAATCTGCAATTTAATACTTTAGAATTAGTAGAGTGTGTATACGAATATTTAATTATCCGCCAGTTTTATTTTATGAAAATGCCATGAAAAGTCTGGCTTAATGGGATAATTTCAAATTTACAAAGAGTGCTATATAAACATATTATAATCATTATGTGTATTTGATTCCCTTTAATTAAACAATAAAGGAATAAAAGGAGCATCATTAATTGATTAGTATTTATGCATATCGTACCCCTAGATCCAGTTTAATAATGGGACATCTAAAAAAAGTGAATTTCTGAGTTAAGAACGCCAAGTTAATTATAATCAAATAAGCTTTAAAATGAATGGTGTTTATTGTTTTTGAATACTGAAAAAAATGTCGATTTTATGATATTTTTCGTAATTTTTCAATTATTGTCACATTTTTATTTATTTTTAAATTTCAAAGTTATTGTTAAAAATTGTAGATTGGATTTAATGTGGTGTAGGAAAGAAGAAGTATAACCGATAAGTGGTTCTAACGATGGTCGGGTCTACGTCCCAGAACCACTCGCCGTATCAACATACAGCGACCAAGGACCATCAACCCTTTCGACAACCTATACATGTATCCTATACGTTTTTTGGTTTGGGGAGCAGCACTTTCCTGCCCTGTTCCTCATGTTAATGTTAACCTATCCTAATCCGAATTAAAAATACCCACCATGTTCAAAATTATGAAATAACAAAAAAATATTACTAAAATATTGCTGATTAAGGTTATGACTTTCAATAAACTTCTACCTACAGTCAAAACCGCAAATACGATACTAAAATTTGTTAATTGCTCCTCCTTTGTACTTAATAATGTCCATACATATATCCAACTGTCGCTCGGTATAACTATACCAATTTTTGGACCAGACAAAAATATGCCACGTGTCAACTTTTCAGTTTTGCAAATAAAAGATAATCTATTTCAAATCAGACAACTACATAGTCTCTCTGGGTATTATATTATTATAAAGATGCCACATTATACATAGAGGGCTTTACAACATATTTATTATTGTTGTGCTGTCTGTATATTTTCCTTTTTATTTGTTAAAAATTGAAATTTGATATTTTCTGTATTAATAAATATCTGCGTGATAAATACGTAATTTAACTACACTACAGTACTGTATATGACTATGTGTGTATGTAAATATATGTATACATATTGTTTATGTATGAAATTAATATGTTAAATGTTGAATGAGTCGTGTGCATCAAATGTTTTGCATAAGGATCAAGGCAGGATTACTCATATTAGTTCTCGTAGGCGAAGGTTTGGGGTGCTTCAAGGGAACACTTTTGTATAGAGAGAATGTTTGCATATTTAATGTTAAAACAAATAATAAAACAAACAAAAGAATGTAGTATAGCGATTGCTTAATAATATTTATGTTTTCGACTATGAAAAACACAAAATAAAAATGATTTTATTTTTTATTTTTTGAGGCAATAAAGTCTTTGAATTATAGAAATTTTTGCGAATAAAAATATTATAAAACAAAATCAATGTTAAAGGCAATAACAGCAATCGTTTTTTGGCATGAAGTTGTAATTTTTCCTTATCATTCTTTGGAAGTTTGATGATCTTTTATACGGTATCTTATCAAGCATAAAAAGGAAATCATTTATTGCTGAATTAAAAGTCTACATTATAGTATAGTTAGGCTTTTATTTCTTTTCAAATATCCAAGTAACAATAATCCCGAAATCAAACAAATCCCTTTGATATATACGAAGGATATCAGATAATTGCAATTTGTTTTTACCTCACTTAATTAAACCCTAAATCGTTTATAACATCAATCTGTTTTATTTGCTTTCATTATTTACATTTTATCTCTAATTTTCCTTTTTGCTATATAGCGCGATACAATATTTGTTCATTTTATTTGCTCTTATTTTTAATTCAAAGGAGGTTGCTATGCCATTGCAAAATAAATAACCTTTTTATATGGTATATAAGTGGTTTCAAACACCCCATCGTGTGAATTTTTAGTTAAACAAAATATGGGTTTTAAAATATTAACAACATGAACATAATGATGAAAGAATTTTTTTATACTTTAACTTTAATTCTAAGATTATAACAAATGCTAATCTGAATTGAATTAAATAGGGAATTGCAAAAAAAAACCACAAAAACCAAATAAATTTAGTATACTGAATAAAACTACCAAAATGTTCGCGGCGTGCGCTATAAAGATATTCCATGGTCGAATTTAGATCAAATTTATCGTTGAATATTTTAAGTGTGGCAACGCTAAAATGGCGTCCATGAGGGACAATTATCATAATAATAATAACTAACGACATTTTTGTACGATATGAAGAATAATTGTCATTTTAGCATTTTACTGACAGCAAACGTTTATAAAAGTTATGAAACTTTCTAGTTATCAAATATATTATATTTTCTCTACTTTCCCCTGTATAACATAGATTACTGTATTTCTCCATCACCCCTATAAAAAAAAAATGTGGACCACCACTCGCTATATACCTACTACTACTACTCGAGTGCCCGGTAATCAGTAAACTATTATACGCCTATGCAATCATATAAAATACATAATATACCACATGCTCATCATCAATGCAAGCAAAGCAACAATGTTCTGTAATTATTACATACTTACAATGCTGCATGTAGTCAAACGCAAGCCTTTTAAGTTACATTGAGCGTAAAAAATTCAAATAATGTAATGTTATTGACAATAAAATTGATTTACTGGAACTGTTTGTTATGGGACAGACGTTTTGCACATTTTCAGAATTAAATATTATTCATAATTAATTCAGTATAAATGTATATAGGTATGCATATGTCTAGGTATACATATCAAATAAAAAAATATAAATTTTACCCCCTCAGAACAATAATAAAATCACCTGGTAACCACAAAAACCACGTGTGTTAATCCTGATGTTATGAGTTCTGCTATTTTACAAACAGGGATACTTTACAATTTATGATTAAATATCTACGAATGTACATAAAATATATTTAAATGATGGCATTGAATAGAATAAATTATCAATAGAGTTTTATCTTTTTAGAAAAGGGAACTTATTGATATTGAATAACAAAAATGGACAAACGAATGACCGATCAGATGATAGAATGATCACCCCCCGCTTTTAAATAGTGGAAAAAAATGTATAGAATAATTTCTCATAACTACTCTTTGTTTTATAGAAGAGATTCAGAAATCAAGATAGAATTCCCTTTAAAGATTTTATACATAATTTTATAGACGTGTAATTTTAGCTGGAAACTGTATAATCTTAAAATACTATAGTCATAAGAGTCCTAACTGATCCACATAGAACTTTTATACCTATGTGATATTTGTGGATAAGCCTTTTATAAGTAAACTAAGCCTATTATATGTACAGAATTTTATAGATACGTTTTTTTCTAAATTGGCAACTTTTCTAAAAAAATAACTTATCATCGATATTTTTTGACTTCTATTAGGATTAAGTTTCGCTGCGTGCTTGTTATATATGTGAAATAAAGTAAGAAAAAATGTAGTTAGGCCTTTTATAGTTAGCAAGGCAGTATCGAAGATAATGTAATTGGCTAAATTATTACAGTTTCCTTTAATGTAATATTCAATAAATAGTATACCTATAAAAAATACAAATTAATAATAAATAAATAATTATTTTTAAGAAACTCATCTCTACTGCTACTCCATATACCGCCAAAAAAACAATTTTTGGAACATAACAATTTTGAAACATTTTCCGGTATAACTACCAACTTTACAATTAATTTCTGATTTTATATTTTCAGATGATAGTACATAGTAACATAGATTTTACAATATAGGGTAAATATGATTTATTGTTATGTGGAAAATAGTGTCGCTTTTACAAGAAAAAAATGTTTGTTAATAAAGTCTAACTAGAGGGGTGTTTAATGGAACAACAACAAAAATATTTGCCTAGTGGTGGCACAATCACATCAATTCATTCTTATTTCACCCTATTTATTTTTTTGTTGTTGTCAACATCAATAACATAATGACAACACAAAGAGCATACGTTTAATTTTTTTTTTTTAAATCTAAAATGAAGGGCGTAATGCGTGAGATAGCTTGAAAATTCGAGGTCAACATTATTTCTATTCTAAAACACTATTTAGTGGCATCAATGTTATCTTTTTCTTTTTAGTTTTGTGCCATTATACACTGTAATGACCTTTTCGGCCATTACATGGATGTGTCAGAAGCCAAGCGGTGTAACTCCACAAAATGAAAAGTCGAAATAAAACATTAATTGTTAAAAATTAATGATTTTGATAAATATTCTTTCGATTATAAAAAGAAAACTTGTAGTTATAGTATAGCTTACAAATCCATTTGAATTTATAAGATGTAAAATTTATTAGAGAATGCTTTTAGAAAGTTTTATATTAATTTAATTCAATTTTTTTGGAGAAAAATGTTTTGGAAACTGAAAAAAATAATTTAAATAAAATTAACTTTTTCGTGGAGAATTTAAATATTAATAAAAAAAAACGATTTTCATTAAGTTTAGAAGCAATGAAATGGTAATATACGAAATAAGAGAATTTTCAAAAATTGGAGTTTCACCGCTTGGCTTCTGACACGTCCACATGTAGTTTGTTTTATTTATTATTGTAGGTTTAATGTTCATTTGTAATTTAAAATAAATTAGTTTTGATATTTGCTACCGTTAAATTTTGTCGCTACCATCCCCGTCCTTCTCAACTTCCGAGAGAGAAAAACGATAGTCATTGTCTTTGGGTTAATTTGGGAAGAATCGACATCAGCGAGTACGCGACTAAGTAGTAAAAACCAATACAGCGAAGAAAAAAAAACAACTAGATTACTAGATATACATATGTATGTATGTATATTGTACATATATGTAATTCAAAGTAAATAATTGGATTTATTTATGAAGTACTGCGCTCGTGTTTTACTGAAAACATTTAAATAAGATAATTTGAAAAAGGTTAGTGATATTTTAAATGAATACGCGTGCGGGTTTTGAATAAATTAAGATAGCAAATACATAAAATTTTTCATAGCAATCGCTTTGAGCACCTACTAAATGCAAAACCATCACAAAAAATGCATATAAAAAATGCAGATAATTATGATAGTTATTAGTGCGTGATTCTGATTCATGAGCGCATGAGCGGCGGCAATAGAGAGGTTTTCGGGCTACAATCTTTCACCAAGATTCAGGTTACTCCTAGAGTGGTCGTGGTACACAAATAATAAAATTCCCGATGTACATAATTGTTTTATATCCCGATTATGCAGAAACTACCAAATCGGTTCTAGAAATTCCAAATTTCAACATTTTTAAAGAAAGGAAACAAAAAAACTGAACATGTTGTTTAAGCATACTTTAAGCATACTTTAAGCTTTTTGTAATTATAAAGCTGTCAAAATAACTATACCTCGGGATCAATGATTATTTCACAAAAATCAAGTTGCTATATTTCTTTGTAATAATATATATACAGTTTTTTGTTTTATTGAAATTCTTGACAGAAAAGTGGTGCTCCCAGTATAGACCACTTTTTTGCGTTCATAGCCATAGCCACGTTTATCCTATGTCAATGGCAATTTTTGCCAGCTTTTTACTTTAATGTACGTACAGGTACAATGTACATACATACATACTTATTTTCTATATAAAGTGTCAAAATGTCTTCATTCATATTTTCAATAAATATCAACTTATATAAACCTAACCATCATTATCGTCGACTTAGAATAAAATAAGAGTACCTAAGTATACTTAATAGAAAATAATATTTAAATGTAATTATTACATTTCTATACATTTTTTTATAATGAATTTATTCTAATAGAGGTTTATAAATTTTTTAACACAACAATAAATGAATCAATTAAGTCGTCCCTAACTTCTTTTGTGGTTATTTCTGGCAAATACACTTAAGTACGGAACCGTTCATAGTTAATTTCAATATGCTTCGCATGTAATATGAACAACATTACACGTATACAGTTTTATTAATTTATATACAACCAGAACAAAACATATCGGGCTACTTTTTAAACAGCATTTTATTTGAATAATAGATTATACATGAGACACGAGTAAAGAGGGTGTGACGGCATTGTTCATCAATTTATTTTAATTTAAGAACCCCTTTTATATATATTCACCAATTAAAGCCCCATTGATATTATAAAAATTTACTTTTAGTAATCGTAAAAATAACAGAAATTTATTGGTAACGATCAACATATAGTACATACATATACGTATGTGCAGCTACTTATTGTTATTATTGAAGTACATATTCCAAATAAGATTTATAAAATAAAATACATACATACAATACAAAAAATTAATAAATTGAAATTCAATGTGGATACAAAATCAGGGATTAATTTTACGTAAAAATGGGAAAATATTAAGTTATGATATAATAACCACAAAATAAATCCCATCAAGTTCACTAAGTCAGGGTGTTGCAACAATTACAGATTAAAGAAGCAGATGACATATATAAGTACATAAATATAATGGTTTTTGTACACCGCTCTTGACCAAACGTTCACTCGAGACGGGGGTTTTATTTTTGCTTAATCAACGTAGAGACCGCATTTCGTCTTTCTAGAGTTAAAAGAAAGTTTTTAGTTAGTCATAATTATGAGAGAAAATAAAAAAAGACTGCCAAGTATGCAACAAAGCCTCTACCAATCACTGTATTTGTTTCTTGAATACCACCTATTTATGTGTAAATAAGAAATATGTGAAAATACATATATAATTGTAAGAAAATGGCCATTTGAAAGTAATTTAGTTTATAAGGGTTAACAGCGGATCAAAAATGGTAAATTTGTATTGCTTATTAACCTTAGAACCGTGTTTGGGGAACCCAGGACCCCAAAAATTTTTGACAATTCTAAAAAACCAACTTCTATTTCCACTTCTATACCTAAGCCGGCACTCATTCGAAAGAATAAGATGTCAGGATCTCGTTTTACTTAATAATACTGTGTCTGTTATGGTAGCTACAGTCTTTATAAAATTGGTCAATTAATGTGCTACCTGTGTATTTTGTATGCAAAATACATTAAGCGGCCTGAGGTCCCCACAACACGGCATTTGCTAGAAAAATGACAACACGGTTCTAAGGTTAAAATTACAATTTAAAGAAATCTATTACTTCATACTTTTAAAAATCTCATTTTAATGTGAAACAAATAATTCACAATATGTTTTACCATTTGTATATTATATACATACATACATAGATTATAAAATTTTATCTTATCACGATGTTGCTTTTCTTTTATAATTAAACCCTGTCAAATATTTGCTTTTCGTCACTGGTTGACACAACAATAAACAATATTCGATTTACTTACATATGTACAATGTAAAACATAAAAACATTTAGTTTTTTCTTTAATGAATCTCAAATGGCTTTCTGTTGTCGAAATATGAAATTTTGACGGATCCCAATCATTTTCCCTATATTATTTATAATGAAAAAAGTAAAAACGTGAGAATTATTTTGTAGTCACTATAGTACAATTCGTATAACTATGCTTTATAAAATTTCAAGAGGCTACTTAAAATCAAATTACAAAGGCTGAAAAGCATATTGTTGCATTGCAAAAAAAATATAAAAATATACTGATAAATCATTGAGCATTTACATATTGTAATAATTTAAGGGTGCAGTTTATAACAGTATTACGTAATTGCAACTCATATACCCCTTCAATTTGAATGATAGAAAAAAACTTACTATGTTGTATATGAAAAAAAAAACGCAACGGGAGTCAACCAAAATGTTGCTCCCTTTAGTACCTATTATATTTGAAGTGGTTTTTTTTATTTCATAAAAGGAAGTTTGCATTCATTTTTTTTTTTTTTGTATTTCATTATTATTTTATTATGGATGAATCTTATGGATTAACCAATTTTATATAGGTTTTCCAGGACTACAAAATTTCAATTTCAATTTTTTAAAATTTCAACAAAACAACTTATCAAGGTTTTTGTTAGAAGCCGAACTAAATTCTTATATGATATATGTACAAACATACCTTCATATATGTATATTACTCGAAAGTAAGTCTCTTATAACTCCAAATATAGAAATAAAGTACAAATATGTAATGTACTTACACTATAAACATATGAAGTTTTAAAAAAGTACTACACCTATCCCTCGACAAAACGTGTAGATCGCAACCGTGTAAAACGAGACACAGCACAGTTTTGAAGTCGAAGCTCTGGCATGTTCACATATATTTCAAAGACATACATTTTGACACTATACTAATTCAATTCATTTAACAACATTAAAAATAAATGAGTTTACGAAAAAACTATACTCATGCTATGCAATGCGACGTAATGCACTGGTGACGTCTGTACAGATGTTTGTGAAATGTGAGATGTCGTGTTCAATATAAAATAATAGAAATAAAATATACATTTTTTTTTAAATTTACAAACCGTGTAAAAGCGAAATCGTGTAAATCGATACATAGGTACGCATTTTATGCATTTATAGTAATTGTATTTTTTTTCTGAAATAATATTCCAAACGAAAGAACGAAGATAAATACATAAATAATTAAGAAACGCAAACCGATGGATATTTTTTTAGAGGTACATAAACCTGGATATAAAGGCCTCTAAACTACTGTAGCATGCAGATTATCGATAAGAAAATATAAGAACTTTTTTTTAAAGTAAGAATATCAGAACTGTGGATACAATTTGTATTATGATGTCTAGCAAAATTAATGACTGACAATTGGATACATTTACAGAAAAGACTGTAACAATAACGAAAAACTCTAAAACACTCTAATACTACATATACTATAAAATATAATTTTCCATCATATGTCACATGTCAATACAATAAGGGAATAGAATTTTTAACAAACTATACAAAAGACATTAACTCATCGCCATAAAATCAACCACTCATAAATTGATCTGAATTTATTGAAGTATCTGTACATTACATAATACACTAATTGTATGAATATTCACAAATTTATTTGACAGTTATGTAGTTTAAACAAAATTTTAAACCACATTATCGAAATTCAATATTTTAAATTGTTTTATTCAATTCAAATTATTATCATACCTAAAATCTGTAATAGAGTATTCAGAGTATTAAAAGAGGGGAACTTTATATTATACGCTCATTTTGTTTATTGAGGTTGTATTTAGAAAGAAAAAAAAATCTATTGTATTCTATATTAAACCATTTATACTAGAGACTAGACACTAGAGTGAGTCTACATAAGCATGCAGACATTACAAATTTATATTTTAATATTAAATCAATAAATATTTTACATCTCTAATAGAATTACATTTGTAAAAAATTTGTAAACCGTTTTATTCACATATATTTTATAGTCAAACAAAGTTTAAAAAGAATTTTGCCAATAGTTCCGTTTTGGTTCAACGATAAATTTATTTTTATTTTAAGTATAGGTTTTTGTTTAAAAATTTTTTAAATTTAGTTTATTGATCTTATGGAAGCCAAGCGGTAAGGCACTATATCAAGGATGTCTAATGGGTCCTTTGGAGGCCTATGGATTTTCGAGCGCTCTATATTACTTCAATTGATATATAAGAAGCTCTGTTTGTATAGCAAAATAAAGAATTTTAACTTTTTCTTTCGCGAAAACCCTTCAAATGCTAGCACATGGTCGATCTTGAACCGCGAAGTTCCCACAATAAAATTACTGGTCGACAAATAGTAAAGATCAATTATTGGTATATAGTAGATTACAGATTTGATTTTTGTCCCACATTGTGATATCTAAAACTCTCATATTGAAATTTTTTTTTTAAAAATTTTACGAGTATTAAAATTTAAAATTAATGTTATCGTAAATTATGAACACATAAACAAATTATGTATAGTATGTACTCCAGAGAGTATTAAAATGATAAATATAAATGTGTTTATGTATTAGAAGATGTACGTAAGTATAATTTACATACTACAATACTAACAAACTAACCACTATAACTATGTATTAGACAAGAATATTGAGACGGCATACCGCATACGGCATATTTGGCGGGTTTTTGTTTGATATGTTTTACTTCTCAACTGAATTAATTATTTTTCTTATGATTAATGAAACCGTTGACCATCACTTTCTTTATGTTAATGGATTTGTTTATAAAAATGACATATCTCACCTTTTGTAAGTAGCTGTTCAAACAATTCTATTAGATTAACCAATTGATAAGTCAAAATGAATAGACACTTATAATTTATCGTCATCATTTGTATATATTTTGTAAAAAATATCATTCCAAATTAAATACATACCTCAACAAATATTTAAGTTTTTGATAGTTTTAATAAACCTTTGAACTATTAACAGGAGGTCTCTATAGTTGTATCTGGAAATACAAAAATTAAAATATCTATGATAGATTGAGCGTTAAGTTTGTTTTTTTGTTTTGTTGTGTGCTATAATCTCAATTAAGATTTGCCTAATAAAAAACAATCAAAACAATGAGGAAATAATTTACAATACGTAGAATTTGTTAGCATAAATTGGATGAGAATTTCACGATTTTATTTCAAAATATTAATCCATCATGATGAAGTTGCGCTTGTTCAGTAAAGGCATGGATCACATCATTACTATATTAAAAATTTCTAATTTTGTATTACCTAAAAAATTGGAATGTGGTTTACAACAGGCATGTCGAGAGACGCCTATTATCATCAAAGCTAAATTAAGACCAATGCCATTATCTTGAAACGTTTCAATTTAAATATCCCGCACTAGACTCCCCTGTTATTAAATCAAAGCTAGTATGGATTGCCAAGAAAAACTAACACGTCTGGGAAACACAAATATATTCAAACTATTGTGGGTGCCAGGACATGAGGGAAAACCATCATGCAAGAAAAGGAGCAAAATCCATATTCACGGGTCCTCAGGGCCTCACAAGGAATACAATTCTAGGAGAAGTCAAGACCTGGGAGGACGATCAAAAAGGCAGCCTTCGGGAAACGACTTCGAAACAAAACTTTAACAGGATCTTGAAGCTTAACAGAAATAACAAAAAATTAATTACAGAGCCCTTAACTGGTCACTGCTGATTGAAACTGCAGAACACATTCTGTGCGAATACGACGCATTAACCCACAGAAACCTGCAACATCTAGGGGGCTATACACTAACCCAAATGGAGATCGGACTGAATAATTCCCAGCAAATACTGAACTTCATCAACAATACAGCAGGGAACACACAATAGATCTAAAAAGTCTAAAGGGTGAAGAAAGGCCGTATAGCCGTTTATTATATTATCGAAAAGTGTAGTATTTTGTAGAACAAAAAATTTCAAACAATTATTTAATTCATGGCGGGTTTGAGGTGAGGCTATAATTAATATAACGATAAAGATGTAAATGTTTTATTAAACATGTTGTCTTTCTATTTTATTCCATACTAATTATGTTTCATTATTGTGAATGAACGACTTAACTAATCATGATTAGAAGTATTTCAGTCAAAGCTTTACCTACATACTGTATGTATACGCATAGTTTATTTACATACGAGCAAAGATATAAGATGTACGCACATTATTTCCTACCTAAAATGTTCTCTGAGTCGTTTCAAAAACTTCAACTCTTATACAAATTTATCCCACCAATTAGAATTCATCGTTTGCAATTGGTCTATATATTCAGACAAAATCAAATATAGATAAGGACGCCAGATTACGGGGAGGAGTTATGTTATAATTTATATAATATGTTTAAAATGTATTGTTAAAAAATTTTATAGTTGACACATTTTGGATTATTTAATAAAAAATAAATATTAAATATAAATTTAAAAAATACAAAACAATTTTTTCAAGAAGATCTGGTATACAGAATTCTTGAACGATTATACTAAAATCTCCTCTATTGCATCACCATTGTAAAAAATCGACAATTTTCGATTTCTTTGATGTTAATTCCTGCTTTTATTCCTTTAATGCAACCAAATGAGATAATTCGTCAGATTCCACTATAACTATTTGAATTTGTCCAACAATGACTAATAAAAAAGACTTCCAATCAAGGTCTGCAATGCTTCCACATATTAAATTACCTTCGTATTCTGTTTTCTAACAAACACACTAAACAGCAAATAAAGAAAACACAACAAACATCGCAAACACAACAAACAAAATAAATTCGACAAACATAACAAGCAGAAAACACATTACACCCAACAAACACATTAAACATTACAAACATTGCAAACACAACAAATACAGTAAACCCGTCAAATATCGGAAATACATTACACATAATAAACACATTAATAAACACAACAAGCACATTACATCATTATATCCAACAAACACATCAAACATTGCAAACGAAACAAATATAATCAAGATACACAAATTCATGTAAGAGATGTGAGCCCATAGTAATTTTGTATGGGAATCCCAAGGCCCTATGAGGGTAAACGACCGTTGACAAATTTTAATTTCAATTTATACACTCCAAAAAATAACTTTCTTGAGTATGAGTATGAAAACCAAAACCAAGGCTTCCCTTTATATATTTCATTTATTATGTGGAAGCAAAATAATATGTCATCCATTATAAATAATATCTCCGAATAAGCAGACTCTTGTTCTTTCACTCTTTATGTCTCCAAGTATAAATCACTTGTCATAATATGAGGTTTTTGTAATTTGAATTGTTATTACTAGTATACACTTTTTAATGTATTAAATGCGCAGTTCAAACCAAAAACCCTAATTTTTAGAGATTTTTTTAAATGCAACTTGCAAATGATAAAATTAATACTTAGTTTAACTTCAATTCAATAAAATAATATTTATTTTTTTCTCGGAAACTTATTTTAGATTTTCGCAATTGATTGAAAATGTCGGTCGAAAAAATAGATTTCATGGCGCTACTCGATAATGTTAGTTCCTTCGAATTATTTACATGGGATGATAATTCATTAAAAAGTGAAATTAATTATTTATCAGGTATAGTAAAGAACTTATTTATATATTACTGTTGATTATAATTTAACGAAATCATGCATAATGTATTTAGTAGATGGAACCAAATGTTCAAATCGACAAATTTCATCACCAGATTTATTTGATAGAAGAGAACATGACATACCATCAGCAAATGCTTTATCAATCGGCCCAACTCATGAGACATGCTCAGAACGTTTGTCACCTGACATGTTTGCCGAATTTTCAATGAATAGTACCAATTTGTCTAATGTAAACAATGGTATGGAATTCGAGAACAATAATAATTTGGAATCAATGATTTTGGAAACACAAACAAAATATTTGTAAGTATGAATAATAAGTATTTTTCATAACTGAATTAAGGACGTTTTCAGTGATGTATACATAAATTTTTTTTTTAGATTACAAACAAATACAGAGGAAACTTTTCAATCTAGAAAGGATACTTTAATTCAGGGAATTGAGAAATTTGTACTAGACTTTTTAGACCAACTTGTTAATAAACATAAAATATATTTTAAAGTACAAAATCGATCTGATTGGACTAACTCTTTCTTTCACGAACAAATGTAAGTATTTCTTCTGGAGTACGTTCGTTATTGGCTTGAGTCGAACTCTGGATAATTTTATCTATTCTGTCCGAATCAAATTGACTCAGAATAAAGCATGGCAATGAACATGGTATGACTGAAGTCATCTCAAATCAAATAACGAACGCGCTAATATTTGTAAAGAAATAATGTGTAATAGACCAAGTATAATTTCAGACTTCGTTTAAAAGATTTAGAGAGTGCTAAAACACGAAAAATTAAATCTTGTTACAAGATTTCAATGATACTACATTTAATGAGTGATATTTATGTGCTTACTATACAAAACAAAACTTGTACGAAAAGGTAGATATAATTAAATATACATAAGTATACTTGTTCTTCAAATTAATCTTGCAGGGAACTTTATTATAACGAAACTGAAACTACTCAAAAACAAGTAAATATTGACATGACTATTCGAGATATATGTTGCATTCTAAATGCACATCCGTGGGAATTAGGAGTGCTGTCCTCATCAAAGGGTTTGATAGCGGGTTCATTAAAAATTACTATGTTAGATGATAATATAATTGACTGTAGTAATATGTCCGGAGGTAAGAGTTTCTGACGTAATTTAATATAAAGTATGTAATCTCTTTTGAAGTTATTTGTCTTGGGCTTGGCTATATAAAAGCTCTAGATTAATTTTTTAAAATATTGTTTTGTTTCATTATTTGAATAGGAATCCTGCTACCACATATGACCAGTAAAATTAAAAGCATAGAATCAGGTGCTGCATTTGTACTCATAGTTGAAAAGGACACCATTTTCCAAAAACTAATTAATGAAAATATACTGACAAGACTTGGTAAACCTTTTATATTAATAACGGTAAATCCAGCAATACCATAAATCAATTAAGATCAAATTTAATTTTTTGAAATATTATTTTTTAAATAATAGGGCAAAGGCTATCCAGACATTAACACTCGCATAATTCTTAAACATTTTTGTGATAAGATAAAATTACCCATATATGCACTGTTTGATGCAGATCCTTATGGCATAGAAATTCTTTTAACCTATAGACATGGATCTTTGGTAAATAGCAGTTGTCTAGATATGTACTTATATTAAAATTAATTTAATTTATATAGACAATGGCATTCAGTTCTGATGAGTTAGCAGTTCCTTCTATTCAATGGATTGGAGTTCATCCGTCTGATATCAAAAAATGTGGCATATCATCATTAGCAATTACTACAGACGATGAAAAGAGAATTGAAGGTATTTTGAAGAGACCATATGTAAATTCTAACATTTATAAAGAATTACTGATACTCCGACAATCAAAACAAAAGGCCGAAATTGAGTCTATTTCAAGTAAATCCATTGAATTTCTGATTGATATATATATTCCGAATAAAATATTAAAATGTAATACTGAATTCAATAAAATAAATATTTAAAAATAACAAATTCTTGTTTAAATTCTTAGTGTGTGGTATTATATTATATTATATGTATAGTAAGCAGATCATTCCATTTAATAAGATAAAGATTTTTATTTAATTTTATATTATATCCAGCCGCTTCATTTTAATAAATGGCATGCTTCCTTTATTCTTATTTTGTACACACACATAAAAAAATAAAATAAAATAATACAGAAGATCCTTCGTTGAAGGAGGTCTACAAATTTATATCATCAATATAACAACGTAACAAAAGGATGAAAAGACAACACAATTGTCGTTATAAGAGACAATAAATAACAAAGGATTGAATAACAACATAAAAGGATTTATTTACCTAGTATGATATTACCAGGCATTGGTTAGAGTTTAGACATTTATAGTCGACTGTCCCATCCATACATAGAATATAGTACATATTACTAATACTAGTATGATGTTCTTCCGGGTTATTTTATTTTACTTGATATTTTGATAAAAATGAATTTAGATTTCTTTTTTTTATATGTCAAACATTTACTTCAATCGAACATCCGATTCCTAAATGTAGTAAACATTCCGTTTTACTAAGTTAAGCTATACCTAACAACAACAAAAAGAAACTAAAATCAACAGAACGCGAGGTTCTTCTTACTAGGAATCAGGGCGTTGAAGAATTGTGTCACATTGTACCTAGGATAGGTAGAAAAAAATTATAGAGAGTACAAAAATGAAAATTTGTGCCTCCCCAACAATTTGTTCGCTGGCCTATGTTTATAAGTTTGCTAATTTAACATTAATTTAGGTATGAATTATATATATATATATAGATATACATAACATATACATACATAGATCATAATAAGACGATACATCAACAATTTTCAGACACAAATTTTAATGTGACTAAAATGGACCACATATTATTATCTAAGAATAATAATATGGCAAACATTACTTCTTCTCCAATAAAGCATAAGATCATAGTTAATTGTTATATCCTTCCAATATTGACTCTAAACGAATGTGTATCAAACCATAAACTTCCCAACTCAACAATCCTGGGAGATAACGAAAGTGCTTAAAAGCACTTTGATGATACTTATAACATCATTCAAATGGCTTTATGTTATCTGGAAAAGGAAAGATAATACTCTACATACATATATATATATATAGGGCGATTAGGTAATAATTAGTTTTAGGTTTTGTTTACGGATGTTATATAAATTTCTTTTCATTTGCGGTACTCACAACCCCACAGAATCTATGTTAGTCAACTATATTTGACCTTTGATTCCTATATCCAAACAAAGGGAAGGTTTAAAGATAAAAGATTGTTATTTAATTTAGGGTGTGGTAAATATGTAACTCCAATTAGATTTTCGATAAATCTTGTTACCAGAATTAAGGACGAATTTGAATTAAAACCAGTAAAGAAGGAATAATTGGCCACACCGATTATAATAATACCCGTATGAGTACTTGTTTATTATCTACGACTTTAGACACAGAATTTTGTCTGTACAACAAAGAAATAGTGAATAAATTGAATACAAATGATTACAGCCCCATAACGGTAGATCGTGGAACTTTTTGGTCTATGAATGAAATATTTATTTTTATATTCTCTATAATTGTTGTTACATTCATTTTGTCTACATGCCGACTACCTTTTGAGTAAATGAATGATTTATATCAAAATTAGGTGCACGCTGTACCACGGCCTCGCCTATATTTTGTCCGATTTGCTCCAAAAACAATAAAGACCTTACTCTAGGTTCTAGGACTGGAAGATAAAGTGTAAAAATTTCAGCTTTCTAGCCTTTTTCAGCCTTTTAGCCGGAATCTTAACCACGGACAGACGATAATGGTGTTAACATTTTTTTTCTACGTTGAATATTAAGGGGGCGTTACAAACTCCGTACCAAACTTATAATATATCCTTTGATTAACATCATTCGGGTATAAAAATGTTGAACCAAAACTTTATATTACAGTAGGAAGTAACATTTAAATTGTCCGCATCGTAATCACCAACAGTTATATCCTGATGAGTTAATCCAAATTTATTTTTACCTGTGCTAGATGTGGTAGTTATATATTGTAGTGTAGTACTGAAAACCTGTGCAAAGGTAATACACAGGACATTTATACAAACATTTTCAATGGCAATGAAAGCAATTGTTCACGAGATCGTGTATAAGTATAAGAAATAATTGATTGTCTTATTGTTTTATTTTATATATCACAACACCTGGTGCATATTTATTTCAATAAAATGATTAGTTCATTGAATTTTATACCGTTTAAATAGGTACATACATATATGTATACTTATATACTAGAAACTAGACATTAATATAGCAAGATACATTTGATTACATATTATTAGATATTAATAAACTATATAACTAAATGCATCTGTTTTAACGACAATCAACCGTTTCTGTTCTGTGTGGTTAATATGCAATAAGTATCTGTACTTAAGCAAAGAAAAAAAAAGGTACACGTGCACATTTAAAAAGCCTGCTGTAAATTTAAATTTTCACCTGAGTTTTTCTATGACAGAATACCTAATGAAATAATTAACCCGCATTACATTTTATATACATAAACTTCTTGTTTTTCCTGTAGTTGAATTTTGAATGAATAATAGGTACTTAAGTTTATATGTTTGCATACAATACATAGTATATTTTATATAATGTTAGTAAGAAGTAACTACAATTAAATTAATAGGAATATAATTTTAAGTGCCTAAAATGCACTATAGACAAGTAAAGGGGAAGATCATTTTTGTTGTATGAATTTTCCACAATTGTTTATTTTGTTCACCGCAAAAAAGTTCATTCCAAAAAGCCTTGCGAGTATTTTTATATCTATATAATGTTAATAAAAGGATATTATAACCTTGGTAAGGACTTTGTAACGCTCCTTAATATTCATCGTAGAAAAAAAAATTTTTACACCTCAATCTTCTCGTGAAATTCTAAGTATGCATGTCCGTTCGTTATTTTTATATTTCATTTTTGCGTACTCTCTCATACTAAGAAACCAATAGGATTTCCGTTTTCCGTTCTATTGAAAAAACAAAACATGCGCATTGCGCACGTAATATGCTCCTATTTCACCATTGTTTAATGAACAACGATTTTCCCGAAAAAATGGATCAGAAATAAATGAACGTGTGTTTAAATAATATTTTTGGCATTTTGGCCAGTAAATTTGTAATTGTCCATATGCAATGTACCAATGTGCATGTATGTAAATTGTAAGATATAAATATTCATCTGGTCACTATAGCTGCATTTTACTTTGATTATTAAACTTTATTTATTGAATTGGTTGAAAAATATTTTGTATTCATATGTACGATGTGCGTTGATATCTACCACAAAAGGTTTTATAGTAAACCTGAAGAATTGTAGACTGATTTCAATCTATAACATTGAAACCTCTCTCATTCAAAACATAAACCCCAGACTTCTTGTGGTTTATTAAAAAAAAAAAAACCACAACAACAACTATATATAGGTAAAGTTCAATTGATTCAACACAGTGTTTATTATTTTAAAAAAATATTTATTTGCCACCAAGAATAGTGTATTGTATCAGAAATACAGAAACGCAAAATAATACAGAATGTTCATATTTGGTGTAATAAATTTTCTGTAGTTAAGATGTAAAATATTGATGCCCTCACTCCTTAAGTGTTAAGTGTACCCTATAAAGTACAGACTACATAGAGTAATTCTACGAATTATTTATTGTAAATAATTTATTTGATTTATTTTTAACGTCATTAGCACACCTGGAGATCAAAGCTCAATTATTGCAAACTAAATTAACATGATTAACATATTGTTGACGTATTTTTCAAAAAAATATCCAGTATCAACATAAACGCAATATTTTTACCTTTATTAATTAAGATTACTTCATTTTCTTGACTGCTTGACTTTTTTATTATAAAACAATCAAAGGATTGTCAATTATATAGAAAATTTTAATTAAAAGAATGTTTTTAAAATCTATCTATTCTGTTGTTCCTAATATTAACGTAAAATGTTCCCTTTGTTGACCATTTAAAACCATTGTCATATTCATTTTTTCCACATTTCGACTATTTTTCGAGTAAATGATAAAAATTTGGTGCACACTTTACAACAGTTTTCCCGACTATCCCCAGACAGTCGTAGATAATAGAACAAGCAACAAGTACACATACGAGTATATTATAATCGGCGTAGCCAATTATTACTTCTTTAATGTTTAATTATGATTTGAATTTTTTAAGTTCTCAAAATCTTTATATATTTGTATATAAAGAGAAGTAAGATATCTTCTCCTCGATAAATTATGTTCCATGTACAATACGTATTTTCACATATTTCTTCTCATTTTTGAGTAAGTAATTTCCATGAGCATTTAAATTGCCTTATTCCTCCACACGAGTGCACGCATGAACTGCATAATATTTCAATTCAATGCAATTTATGTACATCTGTCGTACATTTAATTTTATAATATATCGAAATTACATAATTTTTCAGGAATAGTTAGTTATACAGGAAGTTCTGCATTGAAAACATTGTATGTATATGTATGGAAAGATTATAGACGAATATTGTTTGCAAAGCTTAACCTAATTGATATTGAGTTCAATTTGAACTTCCCATACATTATAGCTTCTTTCTGTCTACCTTTCTATCTTCTGGCTTAATATGTTTTATTTTTATCGTAAATTCTTCTTACTGAGTAGGTTCAAATAAACCCAAAAGAAAAAGAAAAAGCACATTATCCAATGAGAACAAAATACCTGTTGAAATGAATGGTAAAAAATCCGCCCTTTTATCTGGGAAGGATTACATTTTGGAACCATTTTACGTAATGATCAAATCCATTCTGAAATTTGAAATATGTTCTTCAAAGTGAATTTCATCGTTTGGATATAATAAAATTGAAGATAAACTTTTACAATATAGTACATGACATCATAGAAAAAGTTCAGCATTGCACAAAAAAAAAAAAAAAACTTTAAATAGGAACGTTCCATACGGGTATTAAATTATGTCAGTATCTCCCAATTGAATGAGATAAAAATCTAAATTGCTTTTAATAATAAATGGTAAATTTAGTGTCAGTAATATTAGCAATACCTCATGTATTGTGCATCAGGATTCCTTCAGAAGTGGTTCACTGTTAAAATTAACATTCAAAATTACAATACCATATGGACCTCAACAAATAAAAGCTAGGGTCATGCTAAGCAGAGGAATTTAGTTATTCCATTTAAATATTTTTGCTATGTAGAATATATTTGTACACTGGGGGAGGTTAGTTAAAAGTCACGCAACTGCGTTTTAGTTTTCAAATTAACAAATGACTTGATTTTTCTTGTTTTAGATAGGGTACACATAGCATTTATATTCGGTTTTTATAAATAAATGTAAATTTGAGGGACATCTAAAAACATTTTTTTTAAAATAAAAATGTAGTCAATTTATTGACAACATTTTAGAGTTGTGGCATGACTCAAAATTTCATTAAAAGATGGTGAATCATGAATGCGGTAATAGAAATCTATAGTGATAATGCACCAGCCTTAGTACTCTACCCGATCAGTAGTGACAGTGTAATGGTGCAAGTGGTGCACTTTGTCCTAGCATCTTAATTGGAGGAAGCAAAAGCCCAGACAATGTGTTCTCTACGCAAGCGCTCCCTGGTAACAGTCTTCTTGAGCAGATTGAAGATAACTGGATAAGAGCTGGTCTGTGCAAAAAGACCAGTTCATTTTGTCTGGCGGGTCGGCGAAAAATACATAACTATCAAATGACTATTTTAAATATGCTTTTATATTTTGTTTAAAATATTTACAATCAAAGTCATATATGTACATAAAGAAATCGGCACACAAAATATTAGAAAAGAGAATATATTCGAAATCTTACGAAATGGAAAATTATTTCTTATCTAAATATTTTAGATAGTGAAAATGAATATTTCAATAATATTTACTGTACATACATTAATTACAAATAGTTGTTATTTATCACAAGTATTTGTACTTTGAAAGATTTATTTAACAAATACCTTAATTTTAATTATTGCTCGTCTATAAAAGGGCTTTGTATTAATTAAAAATCTATGATATATGTACATAAATTTTTCATTGATTAACCCCATCGATAGTAACATTTGTTTAGCTCAAAATTACAAATTCACTGCATTTTCATGGCCAAACTATAATCACACTAACAATTGCCACAAAAATAAAAAAAAAATAAAAATATAAGCAGATTCGTATCAGCTCGCATGCTAACTAGTATAACAATCTACATAATTTAAAATAGACTTAATGAGGCAAATGAGCTGCTGAAAATTAAAGATAGTCTGAAAATTTCGAAATTCGATTTACATTTGGGTGTGTAATAAAATGCAAGAACATCCAGACAAATATGTGATGTTAGTTTTTTTTTACGTTTCATGTTCAAATTACAGGCAGCTCCTCAATCAAATCTATGGGTTGTGTCTATTGAACTGTAATATCTTAATAACAATAATTTATAAGCCCTTGTCTGTATACGCAAGAATGGTTCTGGTGAGTGTAGCTACCTTCTCCTAAGTGTCCAGGCACTCATAGGACCTCGACTCTTTTTTTTTCCTGTGTGTAAAAGCTGTCATAAAAGAATCTAGCTTTTTTGATATCCCAAGCATAGTATACAAACTGACGGTATAGAACTTTCAAAGCCTAATAAATCAAGGAATTGGTCTATAGGAAAATATTTATGTAATTGTTATACTTAAGTTTACTGCATGATGATAAGAAATCAAAATTCAAATCAAATTAAAAGAATAAATTCTGCTAAACAGGAACAACAAATTCCATTGATTAACATGGAATTATATTTTACATTTCTTATAATTATGTAATACCAAATTAATTCTAATTGGCCTCTCCAAATTAAATAATTCTTTTTTGTGGGTGGCCTACTTATATGAAAATAACAAATACTCAATTACAGTTTTTTCTAAAAAATTTACCATTAATAGGTAATTTAAATTTTGGCCTATTTTCCCGTTTTGACACAAAATTACCAAAGTATTTGATATACATATTCAGTTAAGTAACCCAAAAACAAAATTACTCGATTTGATGAGGTAAAATTTTTAATTAACGATTTTTATGTTTGTAGTTTTTCAGTAAAAACGTTCTATACTAAAACTCTACGTGCCTGGGTAGATGATACTTAGAAATAGATATTCATTTTTTAATGTCTAATTTTAAAACTATTTAATTACTAATAATCTAAGGCCCATTCATTTTCAGCAAGAAAAGCATCAACAACTTCTTTCATTGAAAAATTCGGTATCAGTTGATCTTGTGTTAGTTTTACTCGTGTAACTGGATCGAAATGACCAACGCGCTGTAAATGCTCCTCAATATCTTTTCGCTCGTATGTTATACCTGATGGCGTAATTACCGGTTCATTTAGTATTTCAAAACTAATTTTTCCACAAAGATAATCGGGTACATCGCGTTTCTATTAAAATTAAATTTGAATTGAATAACTAAGAAAACTAAAAACTAGTTAATCATACCTGTCGATTGAGATCAATTTTAGAGAAGATGTTATTTAACTCGGTGATATGATTTTCCTAAAAATTTATTTTATTAATATAGGTAAATAATGGCGATGTAATGTATTGACTATGGCCGCAGTTTTAGATTTAAAATATCGTTGATTAAAAACACAATCACACTATTCAAAATCTTTGAAAAAAGGCTGCTAAGTAAAGCTAACACGGCTTCCATACTAAACTACCCCTCCCCTACACTTCCCCTATCCTTCCCACATTGATTTGGAAAAGAATTCCATGTAAGAATTGTGAGAAAATGGATACTTTAAAGTGATTTAGTATAAGGGTTAATGGTGGATTAAAAATGGTAATTTTTGTTGTTGCAAAACTTCCAATTCGTGGAGAAAATGCGAAAATTTCTACATGAAACCAAAGCTTTCCTTTTATATTTCATATACAGTATGAAAGCAAAAATGGTTAGGATCACATCACTTCTCTTTTTAACGAAAGCGTTAAAATTTGTGTTTATATTTGCATAATGTAAGACCCATTATTATATCTGAATTTCATTTCAATATAAAAAAAAAACAAATTTCGTCCTTATATAACGGATGACATAAAAGCCTCAAATTCGTCACTTCTCTTAAGATTCTATAGTAGTTGCTTACAAAGTAACGTTTAACGTATTATGCCAAGAAGAATGTATCTTATGGTCAACGTATCTTATGTTTTTATTAGGCTTACAGAATATAAACTCCCTCTCTCCCATTTTCTAATTATCTAAGAAATCAATAAACAAATTGTTTGAAATATCTTATTGATTATGTACAATGTACATATATTTATATATGAGCACAGCGCCCTGAGAAGCATTAAGTTCGTGGATTTCAATAATATTAAAAAAAAATACTCACACATTCCTCTTCAACTTCAGTAGCTTTGTCAATCAGTTCCGTATCCTTATCCTGTGTGTTTAGTTTTAATCTCGCTAGTCTATTATCTTTATCTTCATAAATCAACCTAATAAAACAGGGGAAAAAAATATTTTTTCATTAGAAAATGATTGGCAATAAAAAAAAAAATTTATTCCACCTATTTAAATATGTTTGCAATTCAATTTCTTTGTTGATTCGTTTTTCTTCTTGTACATTAAAACGTCTCTTCCTAGCTAGCCTTAATTGTGAAGCAATATCATCACCAAAATTTCGTTTTTGTTCTTTTGCTAAATCACAGGCTAAAAATGATTTAATAATTAGAAATAAATTTTATAAACTAATACTTCTATTTTTAAAGTTTGTAAACTGGATTGTAAACTGAAAGTATAAAGTTAAAAAAAATGGTTTTTTTGGCTAAACCCTTTAAAAGGACCACCAGCCCCCACTGATTTTACAGTTTTATAACAATTGAAATGGCAACTACATAAATAACCCATAAAATGTATTGCTATATCTGTTCCTTTCTTTATTTTTTGAAAAAACGCGGAATTTTGTTAATATGTAATTGAAGCATATGAAGCAAAAAACTATAGTCATTTTGTCATAAGTTAAAAATAAATAAAAATACTATAACATAAAATCGAATGTACCACTTTAAGAGTGAAGTTTACAATTTTTTGATCTATTATAGAAATGCTTAATTTTGTTGTTATCTATGACTAAAAATTTTCAAAATAGATTGCAGCGCCATAACGGTAGGTCATGGATCTTTTTGATCTATTAATGAAATCTTTATTTGTCTTATATTTATTTCTATACGAGTACAAAAATAGAAATAGTAAATTTATCTTAGTTTTATTTAATAAAATGATTTATTAGAATTTGTGTTTGGTTTTAGAGACTTTCACTTTTATGTTTTCACTCGTTTACTATTAAATTATAATCTAGTTAAAATGTTTAAGGTGAAAATATTACTATTAGCAGTTGTAAACTTATTTATGTATTGGAATTGATTTGGTGACGTAATTTTGTATGCATTTTTTCGTAATTGAAGTTTTACGTAAACGGTATTGATTGCCATTCAGCACACACTAATGCTTTTCTATACAGATACAGTAACACCCCGAGTTACGTAACTAATGTGTTCCGTAGACCTGTAGGTTACTTAAATTTTACATAAGTCGAATTTGTAAATTGTAAATTTAGTGTTACTAAAAATATGTACCGCGATAATTCTGCTGTCAATTATAGTTTTACTCTGAGAAACTGCCAAATAAATCATTTTCGTCATATATATTTTGTACTGTAGAGCGCTGAAGAGTATACCTCCCCAAATAGTGTACTACTGTTTGGATTAGTATATCAAGGTTATTAAGTAGGATTTCCGATATAGTGAACCATGGTATTATAATCGGCACTCTACTGTATGTACTTAAAATTAAAAATCAAAACTTATTCGTTTTATTTTAGTTAACAAAACAAAATTTAAAAAAAAAACGAAGAAAATATCATGAAAAATTTTTAAAAAAAATAATTAGGCAGGAAATTGTGAACGCGTATTTCAATTTGGCATTTTACGTAACTCGTATTGTTGAATTATAATTATAAAGTAAATAAAATATTTTCTCTTTATTTCGAATTACAGTTGAATATTTGATTTATTTTAAAGCTGTCTATATAACATACATACCTCTTTGTAAATGCTTGATTGATTCATCATACAATTCTAATTCAAGTAAACTTTGTCCAAGGAAGAAATGACCTTTTACTAAGGTTTGATCCATATCCAATGCTCGACGACAATCCTGGCACGATTGATCCCATCGTTTAAGTTTTAAATAACATAAAGCTCTATTTGTAAAATATGTAGCTTTGTTTGGATTTTTTATCTAAAAGAAGAAAAGTTATTTATGTTATTGTGGTCTCGGTGGAAGCTGTTATAGAAGGGAAATTATTTTAAAATAAATAATAAAAATAAATCCTTTATCTACATAAATATGACTGATATTAGCCAGAAATATTGATCAATCTCAAGGTGGATAACTTTACATGTGGGTGGGAAAATAAGAGTAGAGCGACAATGAGCGGAAGATACCATATTTTACATAAACTATTGAGACTTTCTAAGGAAGAAAATAACTCGAAAATAGTCGATATGCGATGAAAAACGTCTTGGACATTGTGGCACCTATAGCACACAATAACAATGGAGTCTTTTTCAATGTCTACTTCGTTATTATAACATATTGAAACAGAATGGGGGGCACAAGTATATACTTACAATTGCTTTTGTGTAGCAACCAATAGCGTCCTCGTACTTTCGAACAGAAAAGAATCGATTTCCCTGATCCTTCAATTCGATGTCTGTTAAATTGGCTGTCGAGTACATATGTTTATTGCTCATAATTGTTTTAATATTTGCCGTATCTGACTTTCATAAATTAATTAATTAATTATTGCGTTATCGATGACTAGCTAATAATATGCTGTATTTGGGCACCTGATATAAAGTTATCAGAATTCTCACCGAAATTTAGTACTGAACTACTAACAATGAAGAGTATTCGATAGATATTTAATACGGATAACAATTTTTAGCAATAGTATTTATAAAAACTTTAAAAAAAACTCTGAAAATTAGTTTATTTTGACAGTAGCGATGTCCAAAAAACGCATTTCTCACTCTAACAAACATTAATTTCAATCCATATGTCCCTCTCTAAATGCTCGAGAGTTTTACAGTAAATTTGTAAATCACCGTTCCATTGGAACCATATTTTCTTTAGAAAATAATATACTACTTTTCGATGATAAGAATATACTACTTTTCGATGAGAATAATGTAATACTTTTCGTTGATGGATAAGAAACTCGGTAATCATGTATTTTTTTTTATTGTAATAAAATAAACTTTTTGAAGTTGAAGTTGATCTTTACTTTGACTTTCATTCTCGGCTCTTTCTTTGGACGTCATTTTACATAACATAACCTCGTTTTTTTAATCAAATTAAATTATCCATTATCAAAGAAAAGTTAGAAAATGTTTAAAAAATCTTTAATTGCTATAGGTAATTCAATAAAAACCTACAGTAGGCAAAATAAATTAATTGCAAGATCATATGGTATATACGAACCGGACTATTTGGATGTAAATAGGTTTATTTTTAATAATTGTATGATCATAACAATATGAAGTTCAATTTATAGGCCCTTAAACCAAAATACCCAATATATGAAACAATCAACTTCCAAATAAGTGGTTATGATTTTGCTGTTCTCGAGAGTTATCAGAAATTCCTACATAGAATTGCCGATTCAATGGAACTAGATGTGACGGATGGGTAAATAACTTATTAAGATTTCGGACGATTCGCTCTTAATTATGAACATTTTCTAGTTGGGCCACGCCACCACAACATTTTCAAGTGAATCGAATGAAACCAGCCAGTAGTGTCATTGAAGCTCAGTATAAATTAATTGTCTATGAACGAACTGTACAAATATCTGATATCAGTGCTCCAATTTATCCTATTTTACTGAGGGTAGCTGAAGCAGCACTACCTGAAGGTGTAACACTAAATGTAGTTGAACACAACGATCAACATGATGAAATTCGTTATGTTCCCGATAAGGATCTGTTAGACTTCAAAAAACAACTCGACGATATGGGTGGACCAGTTACAAAGAAAAAGTAAATAGAAAACACTTTTATTATCTTAATTTAGGTGTAGAAAATAATACAAAAATTTCTTGAGATTGTTTTAAACATACTTAAAGCTTTTTCTCATATTTTTTAAATGTGTGTAACTGGGACGGGCGAAAATGCTCTCGGTTTATTGGTTGTACGTTCAGGTTTTTCTTTTTAATGAGTATATGATGATTTCGTTATTGCCTCTTATATCTTTAAATAACTTAAACTACTCCAAAGTGGACCACTTTTATAGTACTTGATTTTGAGCGATTTGAATTTACTTCGTCATTGCCTTTATTTGCATCTGTAAAAATATAGTCATCAGAGTGAGAAAATTCGCTAACTATACTGAACAATTACCTGACATTGGTGTAAAATCTTTAAGATAATCATCATGGGGATGACACAGTGGAAGACTATCAGCCAATTCTTTCTGTGGATCAGTCACCATAGAATGAAAACCATTTGGTCGTTTCATTCGATCAATTAGTGATTTTTCCTTTCGGGGTATTTCCTGAAAATTCCCTTTAATTCAAAATTTATATGAAAATATAATAAAAAAAAATCCTTACAGGAACAACTGCTACAGTGATAGTATCTGAGAATTTGACTTTATTCTTCTCTCCCGTTTCCTTCCGTGATGATATAGTTTGTTGAGCGGACAAAATTGAATTTGTAACAATCGACGAATCTTTTAGCATTTTTGGCGTATTCGATCCGGTTGTTGATGATACAATCGAAGATTTTTTTGACGTAAAATCCACGCCATTATTCGATGCTGGAGGAATATTTCCCATTGCCAGAGGATGTTGATGAATTATAGTCGGTATACTGTAGACACTTTCGGATTTTATCAGCATCGATTGAGGACGAAATACCGTCGGAGTCAACACATATGGAATTGGCTTGGTCGGACGTGGATGAAATGACGGTCGTACGTTTGTTGAAAATGTCAATGGAATACCAAGTGTCTGATCGGGAATCTTCCAATCAGACGGTTGCTGTAGTGTTGATGGTTTTGGAACAACATCAATGACAATATGCTGTGATTGTGATGGTATGGCGGTACGAGGAAGTGCTTTTGGAATTTTTCCACTTTTTACGTAAGTGCTCGGCTTGCTGTTGGTACATGAGGAGGTGGTAAAATAAGATTTTTCTGAGACTATACCATAGCCATCGGAGTTGCTAAGTCGATTGAGACTTTCGGTAGAAAAACTATTGTGATACAATTGAGTTCGGCTGATGTCTGGTATGAAATCAGGGAATCCATGTGAAATATTATTCTGGCTAGATGATTTTGATAACGCTGGAAGGGGTGGATCAACCAGTAAAATATTGTCTGGTGTAAAATTTGCCGATGAGATGAATGAAGCCGGATGATGTCGCTGATGATGAGAATTAACGTTCTTGTGTTGATTTTTAGAATACGTCGAGACTTTTAATTCTGGTTTTGGGATGTTTATTCGAACATCTGGACCGTGGAGAGATTTTCCAGCAAAATACGGCAAAGGTGGTACGTACGCTTTGTTTGATGAGTTTCTTGTAACTTTCTGTTTGAAATTTGGCAATGGTGGATGTTGTTCGGGTGGAAGCATTAATCGTGTTGATGACGTTGATGATGATGACGACGGACCATTAATCCGATTTTGATTATCACTGATTTCGGATGATTTTTTAGATGCTGTATCTTCTTCCTCTACTTCCTCCTCTTCTTCATCTTCTTCTTCTTCACCTGGTGATGAAGCTCGACATTCAGAACATGAAGAATTAGAGCAGGTAGAATCTTCTCCATCATCAGTGCGTGTCAAGATTTCGTCCGCCTTATTAAAGGCATCGTTTGCCAGCTCCAACACTCCATCCGCTTTTGCACAATTATGCAGATCCATAAAGAGATCCTCATCGTCAATGTCAATAGCTAAGCTAAACGCTTTCTCATACGATTTGTATCGTAGCAAATATTGAAAAAATCGCCGAGTAATATCTCGAACTTGATCACCAAACTCTGCATCCGTTTCGCTACAGAGTGGTTTAACAGGTACATGAAAACTACCGAGAGCCTTTTGCAGCTGTAGTTCGCGCTCCGGTGTTAGTGAATGTTTAAAAATATAATTTGCAATGTTATGTAATGACGATAAGCACATCGCTCCGTATGTATCCCAATTGAGGCAGAGAAGTAAATTTATTGCTCTTTCAGCATGATTCAATTTCAGATATTTGTGTATAAGAACATCGGCTGTAAAACCGGATGAATGAACGTCACCTCGTAAACCGGCACCGCCAAAAAATCGTAAACATCCCACGGGTCCATTTTCAAAATTAAGTAACAGAAAACAGTCTGTTTGTGCAAACGATTCTGTGTTCAATGCTAGATCTGGCTTTTTACTCCAGCACAATTGAAGCAGTGTTGGTTGAGCGGTAAAATATCCCGAAAGATCAAGTAGATTTGATGGTGTCATATCTTCGCTGATCATTTGACTTTTAATGCAGGCCAGTGATATATCAAAGCATTGAAATTGACATCGTTCATTGGCTATGATTAGTAATGCCGAATCACAATGCCACGTGACTAGGGTGGGTATCTGAAAAAAGACCAAAATCGGTAATTATATGAAGGCAGATTTTATTCATATACTTACAAATGCCGCCTTGACTAAGTGAGTTATGCCACGACTCTCATCGAATATGATGACCGAACCATCAATACAGCCCAGCATTAGTTTTTCATGGTCCGGACTAAATGAGTGACAACATACTTGAGTTTGCAGTGGTATCGATGTAGTCGCTATTCGTTGAAGTTTGGCTTTTTTGATTTGATAAATGCAAATTTCAATTGTCACTTCGCCCTGGAAATTATAAATTTAAATTTTAGTTTGTTCTTAATATGCAGAATGTGCTATTTTCAACTCCATTTGCATCATCATAGACGAGGAGTCAATTGGTGAGCTACAAAAGAGTACGAATAAATAAAGCATTAAAACTGAATCGTATATGCTTAATTAATCGATACTCCCCTTAAAAAGGATGGAAGCGAATAAGAAAATTGATCTGATACCTTTCGTGAGATTTTTTGTTCCACCGAATGCAGTTGATTTTGATTAGTTTTTGAAAATTCTACAATTATCGGATCATTTTCTGTCCAATAGTAACATAGAGACTCCAACTTTATTCTAAAAAAATATGTGTAGATAAAATCCATAGAAAATCTGCAACTAATTAATCACGTACCTGCTTAACTTATAAATATGCACATTTGCCCGATCCTGATCTCTAACCGTTGGTCGCCATGGATACACTTCATTCTGTGATGATTTTGTCCACACTGCTACTAAATCAAAACTATTATTGCATGCTAATTGCCGTGGAATCGTCCGATTTTGTGGCCCATTTATGATGACATTGTAAATTTTCGGATCCATTCGATTTATTTTCTCCGGTGCCACACGTTTCATGCTCGGTTTCTGCAGATAAACAAAAGTCAGCTGATTCATATTGTAGGCGATTACAATATGCATTCGTGTTATCAGTGCGTCAGTAACCGATTCAGATATTAATTTGCCCACAAAATATTTATCAAATGCCATTCGTTGTATATCGCCGGTAAAGATATTGATGCAAATATGAATTAGCAAACCATTTGATAGAAGCATTTGAATAACGGCATTGTCTCGCCATCGACAATACACAATTTTGAACTGTTTCAAATAGTCTTCCAGTCGTTTAATTGACTGACGCAATTTTTCCGGACGTTTATTGTCTACTATACATTTCATATTGCGTTTTTCGGCATAATCTCGCTTTCCATCAGCATAGATGTTTGAACCTTGAGCTTCTTTCTTGTCTTGATACCTATAAAAACACCAAGGTTATATAGACGACGGAAACCAGTGAAACAAAAAACCTTGAGGGAAAATACCTGAATGCACCAAAATCTGTATCTTTAATGACAATGTCATCACGTGTCGTCCAAAATCGCGCTTCAGTGAGTAGGGTTAACATTTTGTGAGGGAAACAATGGTTATGCAAATGTTATGAGCATTGCGTTCTCGATTTTAGATATGAGAAAAAATGCATTCGTGGCTGCAAGCAAATTTATCATTTTACCACATAAAATTTATCGATTTTCGGATATACTTTAAATCCATTACTTAAAAACAAAATTTAATTATCAATTTGTACAATTGTTTAAACAAAAACAAGTCAAATAAAGTCAATTTATTAAATTAAATAAAATTATAAAAAAAAATTACACTAAAAAAAAACAACAATTAAAATATGACAGTAGTGATGTGCAGATAGCGAGTATTTGGTACTCGTATACAACAACGATGCACTTATACCGAATCCAAGTACTCAATCCTAACAACGAATGAATTAATATTTACGGAGTAATTACTGATTAGAATTTTAAGCTTTTTTTCTAATTAAAAAACTCCAAAAATCACGTATTTTATTTTATTTGACAATAGTAAAGTCAACCAATAAAACCTTTCTCGCTCTAACATCTAATCATTTTTATCTATATATGTCTCTTTCTATAACCCGCGAGTTTTACAGACGTTCACAAGCAAAATATCTTGTCGTATTGAGCAATTTATTTGAACGTATTTTTTTCATTTAGTGCCAGCAGACAATTATAGTTAAATTAAATAATAAAGAAACTCGTTAATTAAAAGTGATTTAATTCAATAAGATTAAGTATTTTATAATGAAGTGTACTGTTAAATCATGTAAAAACCACACTCTTTTCATAGGTAAGTATTTCTCATTTATTTTTTATGTTATTAATATAAAAGTTAAATAATTTCAACCTATATGTAAGCTACTCACCCAATCAAGGAGCGACCTCACGGTGAATCATGATATATGTTTCTTTATACTCTATATTCTAAGTCTACTACAAATTTATTGCTAACCACTCTACTTTTCTAACCAATTTGTCGATTTGTCGATAACCATTTAGTTACTGGCATTTTGACAAGTTTGTTGATAAAAGTAATTTTTTTTGTATCAACTGAGAATTTTTGTAGTGACAAAATGTAAGTAAATATTATAATATAAAAATTACATAAATAAATAAATAATTTATTATAAAAATACATAGGTATATTAAATTTTTTTTAAACATAACCTCAATTATTAGGCCAAAGCTAACAACCCAAAAACAATTTAAGGAGATGGTCAACTTTATGGAGAAGAACAAAAGATTAGCTCGTGGGTACCATTCTACAAATGAAGCAAAAAGAGACAGTAACATTTTGTGGAATAACTTAGCGATAAAATTAAATTCGTTTGGACCTCCAGCAAGATCATGTGTGGAATGGAAAAGGGTATTATATTATATTAAATTTAGCTTATACTAAAATAAATTTCAATTAATTTGTGTTTTTGCAATTAGGTGTGGGCAGATTTAAAACAAAATATAAAGAAAAAACTACGACAAAATATCAAACATTCCAAGGGAACTGGAAGTGGACATAATAAATTTATATATCTAACTCCCATTGAACAGAAGGTGGACGATATGTGCTCACTTTTAGATTCAGTTAAGGGGTTAAATGTAAAAAAGTTTGGCGCTCGAGCTATGGAATCAAATGTTTATGAAGTAACTGATGAGCCTTTTTTTTCGGAAAATGATTCTC
This sequence comes from Platyura marginata, assembly GCA_026745375.1. Classification (NCBI taxonomy): domain Eukaryota; kingdom Metazoa; phylum Arthropoda; class Insecta; order Diptera; family Keroplatidae; genus Platyura; species Platyura marginata. The sequence goes on along the minus strand of JANSTT010013219.1, from coordinate 8,909 downwards.
CATCTGAACGAAAAATTTCAATATTATCCTTGGGCGAAGATGAATCATCTACATACATACTGAGTGACAATATTTCAACTCCAAATACAAAAGATGAACAACATACCTTGGACGAAGATGAATCATCTACATCTCAACATATATCCGACAGGCTGAGTGACAATATTTCAACGTCAAATATAAAAGCTGAGCGAATTTCAATATCAATTTTGGACGAAGATGAATCCTCTCAGCAACCTATCTCGGATATACTAAGTGACAATAATCCAATGCCAAATAGAAGTGTTCAGCAAAAAAATATTTTAAATGCCTCATCACGACAGCTTCGTGATGATTTATTAAAAGAGCAAGTTAATATTCAACATAAAATGTATGGCAAGATTTTAGAATCATTGGAGCAGAATCGAAAATTGAATGAAAAGATTCTTGAAATCCAAGAAAATATTGGAAAAAATCACAAGGAAATGTTGGCATTAAAAAAAGAAAAATTACGAATTAAAGAACAAGAAAGATTGGATAAAATTAAGAGACATGAAGAAAAAATGGAAACAAAATTAATCGAAATTAACATAAAAAGACAAAAATTATTGCCGTGATATCAATTCGAAAAGCTGTTTATTGCATTACTATTATTTATAAGTAGCATAAAAGTTCAAATGAAATATTAATTTTTGAAAAAAAAAGTAAAAAAGTATCCACTATATTTTTTAGTGTGAAAGCAAAATGTAAACAAAGTTGGTTTTTAAAATGTTTTGTTAATTCCTTTGTCATACTCCATATTATCACTAAAAATCATTTCATATTTTTTTATTCACTTTTTATTCAATTTTCTGAAATAAATCAATTTAATTTAAAAGATAATTAAAAAAGTAAACATTGTATTGATTACTACTTGACATCTTGCAATCAAATATTAGATTGGTTGCTCTTGCAGAAATCATTTCATATAAAAATAATCGTACATATTTATATAAAATCCACTAGTAAGTATTAATAGATCCATTATAGATCTATGCACGCTGTGTACTGTTTCTTATTGTCTTTATTCAAAGATACATAGTGTGGTGTGTGATTTTCATTAAAAATTAGGTTATGTTTTTGTTTAACAATAAATTGCCAATAAACATGCTAAAAAACGTTAAACAATTAATTGTTCAACATAAAAGACAACTTGCAACGAAGATTAAAAAGTCTGTGTTACTTCAGGATACAGAAAAAATACCAGGTAAGAAATTATTTAAAAATCAATATTAGGCCAGTTTCCTCCAAATTACCTCTTATTTTGAATAGAAGACTACCTATTTGATTTGCGATCGTCTTAAATTATAATCTTAAAAATGAAGACGTCAATAATTGTCTAAAACTCCCACAGCCTATACCTAGTGGTTTTTTAAAATACAGATAATTTGCGGGAATTTCTATACTTATACGGCAAATACGAAAAAATTAAAAAAATCTAACAACAATAATATTTATTAGTGAAACTTAACTATATCTTAATTATAGATAGATAATCTTAATAAAATAAAATGCTGCTATTCCTTCGGCACAGATTCGTTGCGGTGCGCGGAAGGTTTATAACAGCCTTTGTACATTGTCATAAGGTAAGCACCTTCAGTGCCCTTGCTGTTACGATTGTAATTTCTCATAGATCTGTTCTTGGATCTTTTCTTTTCTCAATATTCTATAACAATAACAATAAAATGAATGCCAAAAATTATATTTTATTTTTAGTCTTTGAATATCCACGAAGTAAAGAATCGGATCGACGTGTCTATGTATGGGGTCTCTCTGAAACCGGTGCCCTTGGCATACAGCAAACACTTAAAAAGCAATCATTAAGGCACACAGCGGTTATACATCATCCATCACGATTAAAATTTGCCGAAACATTGGATGTTGTGGATCTAGCGTGCGGCTATGGATTTTCTGCGTTTGCTGTAAAACGAAAAGATGACATCAGCCTATTTGGAACCGGCATCAATACAGACACACAAATTGGTTTTCACAAACTCGGTGGTGTTACAAATAAACCGATGGAATTGTTAATTTATCCAGCACCAATTGTCTTGCCAAGAACTAGCGAAGAGCAAAAAATTCAGATAAAAAAGTGTGCAGCAGGTCGAGCACATTTATTGGCACTCGGCGATGATGGTGTCTGTTATACATTGGGCAATAATGCGTACGGACAATGTGGCCGACCGATTATTGACAATGAAAAATATGCTGGCAATGAGGTGATACATAAAATTGATAAACTTGACGGTGACGAGATTGTGGACATTAAATGTGGTCAAGATCATAGTTTATTTTTAACAAATTCTAGAAAATTGTATTCGTGTGGATGGGGTGCTGATGGACAAACGGGTCTTGGCCATTATAAATCACAGGATATACCAACACAGGTGGGTGGGGATTTGTCATCGGAGAAGATAGTCAAGATGGCCGGGACTGTTGATTGTGTTTTGGCTTTAAATGGTAATTCAAGAATGATTGATTTAACGTAGTATTTGTTTTCTAGTGGAAACGTATATTTTTAGATAAAGGAGAAGTTTTTGGATGGGGAAATTCGGAATATAGTCAGTTGGAAACGAAGGATGAGGTTCAGCAGATAAATACGCCACAATTTCTAAAATCTACTGCAAAATTAGGTAAAATTATTGATATTGCCGCTGGTGGATCTTATTGTCTTGTATTAAATGGTAAGTTTTTAACTAGAAATAATTGCCATCATCGTAATAGATTCTGGTAGAAATTAACGGAGATACTTCCACTCTCTAAGATGTACTTCTCCTATGGATAACTAAAAATAACCTTTCATTTACAGAAAATGGTGACGTATATATTTGGGGCTATGGTATCTTAGGTCTAGGCCCTTCTGTTGATCATCAACCACATCCGACACTAATACCACCAACATTATTCGGCCGAAACGATTTCAGTCCAAATAGCCGAGTTACATCGATATATAGCGGCATCAATCACATGGGAGCAATTAATGATCAAAATGATTTGTATATGTGGGGTAAAAATCGATTTGGATGTTTAGGTTTAGGTCATCAGAATGATCAATTTTTTCCATTTAAAACGGCGGTTGGTGCAAAAGTTTTAACAATAAGCTGTGGCGTAGATCATACATTAGCATTATGTAAAGGATTCATATAAAAAATTACAAATATATAAAATTACGATATTTATTTCATTTATCTTCGCTTTAGTTCCAAAATAAAATGAATCACATAGAAGTAAATGGTTTCAACCAACGATAGCACACTGAGACCCCAAAATAAAGCAAACGTTGAACCAACGGCAACTAAAAAAAATTACAAAATTACATTTATTAAAATGACAATTAACCTTCCATCGCAATTACCTAGCAGATCGGTAAAACTAAATAAAATATCTCTTTTTAAGCGATATTTTGGATCAGCCATTTCCCATCGAAGTGCCACATCGCTAAACCATTTTATTGAATTCCAACTTTTTAATGTAAATCTTGTATCTTCACAATTTTTCTCACATTGACATTGATCGACTTGTTTGGCGATTTTATCTTAAAAAAAAAAAATTAAAAATTTATAAATTTGATTAATGAAATTCTGTTTCTCAATAATCAAATTTGCTTGCCTTTGTGAAATTTAAGACATTTAAATTGAATCCAGTTACATGCTGGCTCAAATGATAGTGATCGATAGAAAAATGGAATGCATTTACACCATTTTAGTATACTTTGAATTTTACACTCAGTTTTGCATAGACTATATGAATATATATCAGGAAAATGTGGTAAATTTGATTCATCGGAGAATCTTAAAATAAAAGACAAAAGAATATTTTCGATATTTATGAAAACAATTTTTTTTTTAGTAAGCTACCGGCATCTGCGCTGTTTTATAAATAAAGATCTAATATCTGGATTGGCCAAAGATGTTAATCCATCAAAATGTAGTGCTGTGTATGTTGATGGATTTTCCTTTATATTAATAACGTTTGATGGATTTGGTAAATCATATGGTCCATGTAGGTAGATCTGAAATTAAAAAAAAACTTTTTCAAAACTTTTTAATGCTAGCTCTAATTTTTTAACGAATAAATTCCTGGAGATTTTCCGTAACAGAAAAAATTGCTGTATTAATTCTTCTGGATTCCTCCACAATAGTAAAGAAGTAACAAGTTCTTCCAATTAATTAAGGAGTTCCACATGGTTCTACACTAGATAATATTTTTTTCTGACTCTTTTAACGAGCTATCTTGATTCTTAAGTGCGAATTTATCTAACCGGCGATATGAGCTATTTCTTCTTTTTAATAAGTCGTATAAATTAGCTCTGTATTTTTATTTATCAAGAAACTAATCAAAATGGTTTATTGCTTAACATCGGTATTATCTTGTTTTAAAAAGCTGTGCGCATATTTATAGCAAATAAATTGATCAGCTGCACGGAACAGATTTTTCTATTCTTGAAAGTTATGATACTGTCTACTGGTTCTAATAAATGTATGTCTCCAATTTCAGTTGATATTTCTGTGTCCACATATACCTAACCATCTCGCACCCCCATATAAATTTAATGAAAATAAAATTAGGTATCTGCATTTTTTGTCCGTTTTTTTTTGTCGATTTTCTGTATCAGAACCAGAAAACATTTTTATAATATTAACTAGAGCAATCCTATTAAATGACTCATAGTCTATATAATATTGTTTTTCATTAGTTTTTACACAACGGTGAAAAAAAAATCACCCCTATTTTTTTACTGACACTATTAAAGGTAATTAACATATATTTTTTGCATATAATTTTCGTTAAAAGTAGTTATTCCTTGGAATATGAAACGATAATATTTGTGATAAAAATAAATTGATATAATACAGTTTTTTCAAATCAGAATATTGATTTGCTGATTTCAGAATATTGATTTGCTGATCTCTTTGGCAACATTAAAATAGGGATAAATAGAACGTTCAATAATACACGTTGAATCTCCAAAACATGCGTTTAAATGATTGATCAATTTTTAAATTGGATGAGTTATTAGAAGAGAATTTAATATATCTTAATGGTTACTCAAATTAATATAGAGTAACTAGGAAACGCGAGGCGAGAAACAGTTAAAGTATAATGATATGATTATATGATTCAAAATTAGCGATGAATGAATCACATATCACAATATGTTTACGATTTAAATCATAATTGACTTTATTTTATTTTATTTGAGCATTCTGAATTTATTAATTGGATTAAATGTGAATTTATAATTTAAATCATTCAATAAAGACTTTCCTTTAAGAATTTCTTTTAAGTAAGTAGGGTATTCTTTAGAGAGGACACAATAAAATATATTTACACCCTATTCTGTTTTCACATGATAGAGAATGAGTAAGTTTTTTTTCTACTTCGTGTATATACAAACTTTCAGAGTGACTTTCTAAAATATCAAAATATTTTACATTTTGCGTACCACCTACTTTTTCTCTTATACCACCGTTTGTATGCGTACAGCCGATTGAGAATCGCTGATCTATGCTAAAATTCTTAATAATTCTAATTAATATTACTTACATTAGTTGCACTTAAATTTGTAATCAATGCAAATTTTCGAAGATCGAAATAATTAACAACATACGGCTCCTGTTGAGATGGCAATACATTTGAGAATATTTTTTCTGGCGAAATATATCTGGCAATTTCGGAATTAAATGTGTAGCATAGTCCGAATTCGGTGAGCGTTTTTTGTAGTTGCCAGCGTTTTGGTAAGCCCGTAACTACTTCATAGTTATGATGATTAGTCAGATTTATTATTAACTAAATTTTCATTGTTTAAAATTAGAATTAATGCTTAATACTTGTACTATTTAATGGTTGAAACTACTTCTAAATAAAGTGTTTTATCAATTGATGAATAATCAATCAGATCTTCAGCTTTATCTAAATTAAAATTTACCAACTGCCTTAAGAATTGCTTGAGTTTTGTTGAATTCTCGTAGTTGGGCGTATTTCTGAAAGTTAATATTTTCTAATTTTACCTATAAAGTATAGCTCGTTTTATTGGTTTACCTCAAATACATTTCCAGGGCTGTTTCATTTAATGAATCCACATTGCATATGGTCAAACTGGGAAATGTTGTGTTCCAATTAATGAAATCTCTTTGAATATTTAAAACAGTTGGATTGTCACAAAAAAATCGTATATTAAATGCAATCGCTGATAATATCGCTCCAATTGATGCGGCTATAAATGTTACAAGCCAAAATGCACTGAAAAATTTAACGAAGATTTTTGTGAATGAAAAAAGTCGACAAATGAAAATTTGTTAAACATTAGAAGAGCTAAGCTGGTAGACAAAATTTGTAAACTCTGTTACATCCGTAATGGTTCGTTTATCTGATCTTGATCTTACATTTCAATCGGATGTCTATCACCAGCAATAAAATGATGCGATCCATGGATGGTGGTGTGTTTCAAAATTTTTAGAAAATATTTCCATAAAAATGACGAAAATGATGTTGCTGGTGGTGTTTTCTCTGAAGAATTTTTTGCTTGAATTAATTTTGCCATCATAATTTCATCTAATTACATACAAACTGAAAATATACGAAACTTCATTAATATAAGTCATTTGTTCATTATATATCTCTATTATATTATATTAAATTACATCAAAGACACTTACTTATTGTTGCTTTTATACTCGCTATGTGTACCTCTAGTAACAGAGTTGATTTAATTATAGATGGATTTTTATATTTTCTTTGACTTTGAAATCAAATAATGTTTTGTTATATTATTAGTACAATGAATTCAAATATGGCAATATCTGGCTGTTTATGATATCGTGCATGATATTTGTTTAGTTTTATGGTTTTATCTATTGAAATCAATGATTAATTGGACTAATAAAAATGATTTGTATGATATTTGGTTTAGTCGGCTCAACTATAGTTGTAAAAATGAATTGAAATTTTTTTGTCTTTAAACTTTTGTAACTTTTTGTATTTTCTATAATTGTTGTCATATTAATTTTTTTTAAATATTGACTAATGGCTATGTTTCGAGTAAATGATAAATATTAGGAGCACGCTGTACCACAGCCTATTTGTACCACACTAAGCGTAAAAGGGTTAGCAAGAAATGGAGACTTTTACTTTAAGGGTTAATTTATTCTATTTTCTATATCAAGTTGATGTAAAATATTCTTCTAAACACAAATCCATCGTGGCAGAATTTATCCAAAAATGTCTATAATCTAGAATCTACCAATATGGCTGCTGGATGGATTTTTTGTAATATTTTAACCAAAATTAATCTTTACGATTTTTAATTTAGCTTATTTTAATAATATCAACAAATTTTATAGTTTTGTGCTTTAATGAATTATTACAAAGATTGTTATTTTCAATGTCCTTTTTGAGTTATTTATATTATACACGTCTTTATGTAAAAACAATATTTACACATCCGTAAATCCAAAAATTCAACATTTCATCTATAATTCTATATAATTTGGCTGAACTAATGGAAAATAACAATGGATTATGATTTCGATTTTATGTATTTTTTAGCAAAAATAAAATCTTTTCGGTAAACAAGTGATTATCGAAATTGATTGGGTTTTATATTAAATGGGTGTTGTTTTTACATTACCAGGCCAGAATTTTATGAACGCACAATTTATTTGATTTGTAAATAAATATATGAAATATATGTACATTTATAGTATAGTATAGTTTATTATGTATTGTATATGAGTTTTAATGGTTTTTGGTATATTTAAGGAACAACAAAAAAAAAAGGCTGCTAAGCTACATTGCTTACGCACAAAACTATTCTTCTCCCTTCCTCTTCTCATCTCTATCTTTCCCCATTTCTTTCCTACTCTTTTCCCACACCTCCCTATTCCTCTCTTTACTACTTTATCAATGATCGCCATTTCACCAGTCACCTTTAAGTACTGTCATTCTGAGATAATGCAATCTAACCACCCGGTCTCAGACTAAAGTCAACACACCAGAGAAAAAATATTTTCGTGTTTCACCACAGTTGGACATGAACCCGGAACCTTCCGCTCCAAAGGCAACCACTAAATCCACTGAGCCATTTGGTCAGATTTGTACTGCGTAGTGATTTTCCGAAACGTAACATCCACGCAAATCAACGGATTACTATGAATTGAAAAAAAGGAGAGATTTTAGATAAGAAAGGGTGTGAAAGAGCGTTGGCAAATGAGATTAACTGCGTTGAAAATAGAATACAAGTGTCCCTCCTATAACACGGTAGCTAGGTTCCAACGTGTTGTACGAAACCGTGCCGTAGCAAGTAAATACATTTTCGCAATTGTCTTATCGTATTAGAGTGAAACCGTGCTATAGTTTACCTTGATATAAGAGAAGTTTCGCAATTTTCTTTTCATGTTAGTGTAGGATACCGTGTTGTAGGATACCGTGTTTTAGGAGCGACACCTGTATATTAATTAGAAAATTTAAATAAGGTAGAATATTTTTAAAATATATATAAATAAAATATATAAAATTACATGGAGGTATCGTGTCGTGAAGAAGTCTCTTTTACTTCTTAAATTAGAATCATTCATAAAATTTGTACATACATACATACATACATATATGGATATACCTATACCTATACTTAGGTTTGTAGAAAAAATCAATACATATTAGTTATATACAATACTTACATATGTATTTTCTATCAAGATTAAAAATGTGTTAAATGCTTTAAATAGGAATGACAAACGACGACATCGTGTACATTCCTCTTTTTATCCCTTAATAATATCCCTAAACTATTTATTGATTTTGTGTAATTAAAATTTTTGTTTTAAATTCTCCATAAGTAAGTCTAAGTTCTTCTCTCATAATAATATTGGCACTCCTGCCTTGTATACAAT